>JACEIK010005201.1:62934-82338 GCA_018107945.1 Datura stramonium
ACATGACCAAAGGGGTAGAGCATCAGGCTCTAGAGGCGAGGGGAGCATGGTAGGAGAGTGCAATTTTCTAGCCTGTGCGAAGTGTGGCAAGAAACACCCTGGGTAATGTTTAGTTGGCTCAGATGCTTTTTCGGGTGTGTCAAACCCAGACATAGGCTCAAGGATTTCCCTTTAGCCAGACAGGGTGACCGTGGGGTTCATACCTCGACTACCAGTTCAACAGCTCCCGTAGCCTGCCCATCTTGGCAGGGCACAACTTCTACTACAGATGGCGGCCTGCACTAGAAAAAGTTCTATGTGTTATCTTATCATTAGGAGCAGGAGGTCTCTCTCAATGTGGTTACTGGTATGTTACGAGTATTCTATCTTAATGTATATGCATTGTTAGATCAAGGGTCTACCATATCTTCTGTGACTTCTTATGTTGCTATTAGTTTCGGAGTCAGTCCGAAATCCTATCAGAATCCTTCCCAGTCTCTACTCTAGTTGATAAGTTAGTTATAGATCGACGGGTATAAAGAAACTGCCCTATTACAGTCCTTCAGAAAGTCCCCTCAGCGAACGTAGTAGAGTTAGACATGACTAATTTTGATGTCATTTTTGGTATGGATTTATTGCATGCATGATATGCCTTAGTAAACTGTAGAACCCGTACGGTAGAATTTCGATTTCCGGGTGAGCCAGTCCTACAATGGAAAGGTAGTTCTGTTGTGCCTGTAGTTCACTTTGTTTCCTATCTCAAGGCTAGGAAGATGATCTCTAAGGGCTGTGTGTATCATCTAGTTGAGGTTAAGGATTCTACGTCCAAGACCCCGACTCTTCAGTCAGTTCCTATAGTATGTGAGTATCCGGAGGTGTTTCTAGATAATCTAATAGGAGTTCCTCTCGAGCAAAATATTGACTTTGATATTCACCTTCTATCGGATACGAAGCCTATATCCATTCCTTCTTACAGAATGGCTCCAGTCGATCTAAAGGAGTTGAAAGAGCAGTTGAAAGATCTCCTAGATAATGGTTTCATCAGGCCTAGTAAATCCCCACAGGGTGTTGTAGTTCTCTTTGGCCGGAAGAAGGATGGTTTCCTTAGAATGTGCATTGATTATCAACAGTTGAACAAGGTCACAATCAATAATAAATATCCCCTCCCCAGGATTGATGACTTGTTTGACCTACTTCAGGGTGCTAAGTGCTTCTCGAAGATAGACCTCAGATCCGGCTATCATCAGCTCAGAGTTAGAGAGAGTGACATTCTGAAAACAACTTTGAGGACTAGGTATGGTAACTACGAATTCATAGTTATGTCTTTTGGACTAACGAATGCTCCTGCAGCTTTTATGAATTTGACGAACAGGGTGTTCAAGAAGTAATTGGATATGTTCATGATTGTTTTCATAGATGATAGTCTCATATACTCTCAGAGTGAGGAGGAGCATACCGCTCATTTGAGAATTGTGTTACAGTCTTACAGACCTGACAACGCTCAAATCACACCCCTGTAAGAGTATGATGCGGATGTTGTCAATAAAGAACCCAACAAAGGTTGGGATCGATCCCACAGGGAATATGGTTAGAATGTAGAATAACTCTAGTATTTATGCTTTTAGTTTGATTATTTCCTAAAGGGGGGTTTTAAAGAATGAAACACGTAATAGTATTAAAGATTGAAGTTGTTATCAAGTTAATGCAATTAACAAGGGAAGTGTTCCCTAAGGGTTCATAACTACTTCAGATTTTACACTTGTGATCTATCCCAATAGTTAGCTTGTAGAACTGATAACATAGGTTCATCCAAATGACTGGTTCACCCCTATTGGATTACTATACTCAATCACCAGGTTAGGTCTCTTGAGTGATTTCATTTTAACCATTATCAGTTTATTCTAGATTAACTATCCTGTGTCCGCGGATCAAATTATACAATGATTCAGAAAGTTCAAGGCTTTTTTATTCTTCTCTTTCCCTAATCTCTACCACTCTAGGGTCAAGCAAGTAGAGAATTCGGCAAGTCCTAACGTTGCGCTCCATTAAGAAATGTTTAATATGAAGAGAAGAAAATACAAGCATTCAAATTGGTTTAGAATCACTTTGTGCAAACCCTAGTTAGTTAATTAACCATTGTTCCCACAACCCTCGTTGTGGAGGTTTTAGCCGCTCATGATTGTAAGAAAAGAGTTAGCATTCATTGAAGAAAACATAATTAAGAACTTAAAATGAAGATTGAAATAAAAACCCACTTTATTATTACACAATTCAACTTTGATAAATTCAAGAACAATGAAATAAACTCCAAGAATATTGAAAAACTAAAGAAGAATCTCCCAAAAAGTTGAACTCCTTACTCAAAATATCCGTTCCCCAAAAAAAATAACCTAGAAAAGTATCTATACAATTAATTAGAAACCTTTCCTAAATTAACAGGGAAAACTGATTAACTGTCGACGCCTTCTCCTACAACTCGTAACTTGATCCTATGATTCTTAGCTTGACTCATACAATGCTTGGTAACTCTGAATTAGGTTAAGTTCTAGGAGTTGGTATGAGTCATATAAAGCTCCATGAGTCATACATTTCTAGCATGGTGTGAACCTATGATTTCTAGCATCTTCTGAATAATTCCATGAGTGTCTTGGTATGACTCGTACCTTGCTCTTACAACTCATGATTTCCGTATTATTAGATCTATCATTCCACCTTCTTTTTGAACTTTACCATGACTCGTTGGTACAAGACGCAGATAGTCATCACGGATCATAGTTGCTACCCATACTAAGAGTTGGACCAGGTTAGGGTCTTCATATTGCCGTTCTTTCACTTCTACAACCAATGATGATACTGTAGTATTCTTGATCACTACTCCACGATCTACCGAGTCTACTGTGCAGATGGACAAACTGGCTAATTGATGCGATTCCCGGGCTAGTTTCTGTTGTTCTGGCTTCAAGTTTGTCAAACATCCAATGGATTTGCGGTTGAGGGCATCTTCTACAATGTTAGCCTTCCCTGGGTGATATAAAATGTTCACATCGTAATCCTTCAACAGTTCTAACCAGTGACACTGCCGCAAATTCAATTCTTTTAGTGTAAAAATATACTGCAGGCTCTTATGATCAGTAAAAATATCTACGCGGATGCCATAAAGATAATGCCTCCATATTTTCAAGGCAGGAATTACTGAATCCAATTCAAGGTCATGGGTTGGGTAGTTCTTTTCGTGCTTCCTCAACTGTCTCTAAGCATAAGAAATTACCTTACCATGTTGCATCAAAACACATCCTAACCAGACGCCTAAAATATCACAGTACACTACATAACCCTCGATCCTTCTGGCAAGCCCAACACTGGTGCTGATGTCAACATATTTTTAAACTCCTGAAAGCTCTGTTCACACGGCTCAGTCCAGTGAAATTTAGCTTCTTTCTGAGTTAACTTGATCAATGGTTCTGGTAAAGTAGAAAACCCTTATACAAATCTTCTGTAATACCTGGCTAACCCCAGGAAACTACGTACCTCAGTCGGAGTTATCGGTCTAGGCCAAGTCTTTACTTCTTCAATCTTTTGGGAATATATTTGAATACCAGCTTCTGACAAAATGTGACCCAGAAATTCCACTGAATTCAGCCAAAACTCACATTTAGAAATTTTCACATACAATTGGCAATCTCTGAGAATTTGGAGCACTGCTCGTAAATGATCTCGATGTTCTGCTTCTGAACAGGAATACACCAGAATAAAATCAATAAATACTATCACAAACTAGTCTAGATATGGCCTGAAGGTGTTGTTCATCAAATCCATGAACACTGCTGGAGCATTCGTCAGTTCAAAAGACATGACTAGGAATTCAAAATGGCCATACCTAGTCCGGAAAGCGGTTTTTGGAATGTCCCTCTCTCGAACCCGAACCTGATGGTTCCTAGATCTTAAGTCGATCTTAGAGAAATACTTTTCCCCTTGTAACTGGTAAAACAAGTCATCTATTTTGGGAAGTGGGTATTTATTCTTGATGGTGACTTTATTCAGCTGTTGATAGTCTATACACCTGCGGAGGGAGCCATCCTTCTTCCTCAAAAATAAAACTGGTGCACCCCACGGTGAAGTACTCGTCTTGATGAAGCCCTTATCTAACATATCTTTCAACTATTCCTTCAATTCTTTGAGCTCAGCAGGAGCCATTCAGTACGGAGGGATGGATATAGGTTGAGTACCTGGCAATAAATCAATTGCAAAATCAACCTCCCATTCGGGGGAATACCAGGAAGTTCATCCGGGAATTTGTCTGGAAATTCATTAACTACTGGAATGGACTGGAGAGTTGGGGACTCGGCTTAAACATCCTAAACCCTAACAATATGATAGATGCAACCCTTTGCTATTAACTTCCTCTCCCAAAGATAAGAAATAAACCTACCTTTTGACGTGGCTACATTACCTTTCCACTCCCATACTACCTTCCCTAGAATGTGGAATCGGACAGTTTTGGTCCAACATTCTACATTGGCATAACATGGTGCTAGCCAATCCATACCCATAATTTCATCAAAATCAATCATTTCTAATTCTACCAAATCTGCTAAAGTCTGGCGACCAACAACCTTTATTGTGCACTCTCGGTAGACTCTTTTAGCTATGATGGAATTACCGACAGGTTTGGATACTGAAAAAGGTTGCTGAAGCAATTGTGGCGTAATACCGAACTTACGGGCCACTAATGGTGTAACATAATACAAAGTAGAGCCAGGGTCTATCAAGACATACAAAGAATGAGAGCATATGTCCAGCATACCTGTCCCCACATCCGGTGATGACTCTGACTCCTGTTGTCCTAGTAAAGCATAAATGTGGTCTAGACCGGTGCCTGAGCTAGAAGCCCCTGATCTGCCTCGGCCTCTATCTGCTGGAACTGAGGGCCTATGCCCTGTTGGGGATGCTGGGGCACGTAACCCTACTGAAGACCTGTCCTGTCGGTCCCGATCGCCCTGACCCCTGGCTGGACAGTCTCTCATCAGGTGACTCTCCTTCCCACAGATGTAACACGCAGAAGAACCATGCCTACATGCCCCAGGATGGAATCGACTACAAATAGGGAAAAGGTGAACAGTAAATCTACTCTGCTCTGACCCCCTCTACTATTGCGAGCCTGATGGTCGTGGACTCTCACCGGGTCCTGACTGCCCCTGACGACCTAATCTACTACCCTGTTGTTGCTGTGGAGGTGGGGGTCTGGGTGGTCTGCCTGCGAGTCATGGCCTAGGTCTGCCTTGGAACTCTGTTTGAAGGTCACTAGGTCTAACCCTGCAGCATTGCTCTTGATTTGCCCTATCTATTTCTCGCTACCGTTGTCTGATCCCCTCGATGTTTTTTGCGAACACTTGAACACGGGTAATATCCATATCCTCTCACAGAATATCTGTAATACAAGTCTCTACATATTCTAGATTCAGCCGCATAATAAATCGGTACACCCTAGTTGGCATGGTATCTACAAAATCCGATGTATATCGGGCCCGGGAATCAAACCTCATAGCATACTCCCGAATTCTCATCGAACCTTGCTCTAATTGTACAAACTAATCTACCTGGGCTTTCCGGATATCCTGCGGCAAATAATGGTCCAAGAATGCCTTTTAAAAGCTGGACCAAGTCGGAGGGGGAACATTTCTACCTCAGGACCATTCCCAACTCTCGTACCATAATATTGCTATGTCCCGTAGTCGAAACACCACTAACTCAACTGATTTCGCAGGTGCAGCATGCATTACCCTAAAGATCCACTACAGCTGGTCGAAAAAGTCTTGAGGGTCCTCGTTCCGGTCCATCCCCGTGAACTGCGGGGGACTCAAAGCAAGGAACTCTTCAACCCTCGAACTACCTGGTCCTCCCGAATACTCTACAACTACGGGTGCCACTGGCTGATGCTGTGCGGACATCATCTGGGCTATCATAAAAACAACACTCCTGATCTCCTGATTTGATGGCATCGGTATAAAGACTGCTGGAGGCAGTATCGACACATATGCTGCTCTGGACGGCTCCTGGCGTAGCGAAGAGTGCTGGGAGACCGAGATGTAGTCTCCCTATCACCCTCAGATCGGGTTGACTTTGATTGAGGAACCCTAGTAGTTCCTTCTCCTACTGCAACATCTAATTTCCTTCCAGTCGTGGTATGTCACGCGTCCGTCATTTCTCTCTAGAAAAGAAGATTATGGTAATCTTAGGGACTTATCCCTATACAACATAGCTCTATGGCACGACTAGAAGAGAAAGAAGAGTAACCATCCTAACATGCCTCGCAGCCTCTTTTCTATAGTATGTGGTGCACAACACATCCATAGAAAAGACTCTACTTAGCACGACTTGCAGACTCCCTGGGATACGACCTTCTCTGATACCAAGTTTGTCACACCCCACCTTGGGAGACATGACTTGCACCTGGTGCCCTACTAGGGTCTGAACTGGCCTGACTGAACTCTGGTGCATGACTAACACTAAATCTCAAATCAAGAAAGCAACGGGCTATATCTCGGTTGTAAATACAGCCCTCGGCCGACAAGGCCTTATAGCCACCGGTAAAGGAAAACAGATAATAATAGGGAATCCTATGCGGGACGACAAGACCACCATGATGTCTAGTTATGAGTGTAAAGTAAATCCAGTAGAAACTAAGCTATGGCCGACAAGGCCGCTAACTAACAGCTAAACAAAGCCCCACACAGCCAACACATAAGATAAAGCACAAATGGGCCCCACACAGCTAATAACAACTAACCATAGGGAATTAGAATAGTCTTTAAGCCTCTAGGAGCGATATATTGGTTGGTACATGGCCCAGACCTACCCGTAAACTATACAAACAAAAGAAGAGTCAACCTTCTCACTATGAGCTTCGGAAGTAGGGAGCCGACTGCACTGCTAATCTGGCTTAAAAGTAGGGAGGTATTGATCTGCGTCTATCCGAACCTGAAGGCAAGTAATGCAGCGACCCAAGAAGGGCATCAGTACAATATGTACTGAATATGTAAGGTAGTAACTGTAAATAACTGTATGAACTGAAATGAACTGAAAGTAACTAAAAAGAAGGGATAGGAATACCACCTGATTTGCTATACTTCTTACTACCTAATCTATTAGTAACTAATGCAAACAAGAACCTTACCTGGCCCCCAAAAGCCGGAAGGTACAACCAGCACAAAATAACCCATCCGGGGCCCTCATAAACCTTGGTGGGTACACTTCAGTCTATATAGACCTAAAAAGGTCATACTGAGTCATCTAGCAACTATAGCCGTCCTACCAGTCCCACGGGTCTGCAACTAACCCGCTTGATCCCTGAACTGTAGCTGTGTTTGAGTCCGATGGACTCTTAATATCTAATATCTGCACCCGGGGCACCAGGCTCGACAGGGGATGTAGTGTAGTGCTGATCGACATAAAGATTGTCCAGCTATGGAATGTACTATATGAGGACCTTGGACCCCATCTTCGTCCCTTGCAGACGGCATACCGCTCCTTAGAGTGACATAATCTCGCCCTTGGCCGGCGTCGACACAGCTAGTAATCCTGGGGTTGGTCAAGGAAGTCCATACAGGTGTAATCAATCCCCAAACTAAACATGGAATAATGATCTCAGCTAATAACAACAGCTTACCATAATAGATATGTTTTTGATCTTCTTACTAGGATTCAAATTGAGTTATAATACTAAAAGATATAACTTGCTGAAGATATTTTCCATAACATACCTGGATCACCGATTTCTGATTAGCAGGCTAGTTTCAACCCATACTCAACAGCTTTTATAACTGTAATCGTATTATTGGAAGAGTGAGACTAGTTTCAGTACTAAATTCGGCAAAAATGATAACTTTCTATACAAATATTAACTATACTTCAACTTAACGGGACACGGTCGAAAACGTATAATTCCTCGAGAGTTCATAAGGGAGAAATACTTACTTGAAGTCTATGGTCGTATAGAAATTACTTTGGAGTCGTTCTGACAACTTTGATTTGTTTGGGCTATGATTTTCCCTGCGAATTTTGCGAAACTAACTCCATAGTAATGCTACTTATGGCCTTAAACTTCGATACCCAAAGTTAATTTGAATTCGGACAGCATTTCATAGCGTAAATGGAGGTAATTTAACTGAAAATACTGTATCTCTCTTCTCTAACCGCGGGTTTGTTTTATTTGGAAATGATACAAATTAAAACATTGAACTTATATATAATTTGATAATTTGGGCGGTGGAAACGATGTCCGTGGCACGGACCCAAACGCGCCAATCCTGGGCCGTGCCATGGAGCCCAACGCGCCAGGGAGGGGTTCCTGACACATTGCCCTTAAATATTATTTTGGAAAAATTTCGGCAATCTCCCCTTAAATATGGACTATCTAAAAACCCCGAAACGTAGAAAAGTCCAACATAGGCGCTTCATATAACACTATAACAACTAGTTCAGAATAAGGTTGGAGTTAATTGAGCAATATATATAACACAAATCATGAAATAGTAACTGAATCAGTAACTTACCTTAACTGCATAGTCTGGACTAATCTTGGAACAAATGAGGATATCTGGATCTCATATCATCCTCAGCTTCCCAGGTCATCTCTTCTCTATTCCTGTTTCTCCACAATACCTTAACAAAAGCGACATCCTTAGTTCTAAACCTACAAACCCGTCAATCTAATATGGCTACTGGAACCTCCTTGTAGGCTAATTCCTCAGTAACCTGGACGTCCTCAACTGGTATAATTCGGGACAGATCTCCTATGTACTTTTGTAAAATCGACACATGAAAAACCGGGTGAACATATTCCAACGCTGGAGACAGTTCTAGATCATATGGCACCTGGCCTATTCACCGGAGGATTCGATATAGTTCTATAAATCTCGGGCTAAGCTTGTTTTTCTTACCAAACCTCATCACACCCTTCATCGGTGAAACTTTCAAAAATACCCAATCACCTACATCGAACTCTAGGTCTCGACGTCGTATATCAGCATAAGATTTTTGACGGCTCTGCACTATTAGCAGGCGTTCTCTGATAAGTTTTACTTTCTCCTCTGACTGACGGATTATATCTGGTCCAATTAACTCTAATTCTCCTACCTCAAACCAACCAAATAGGGATTTTCGCACATATAAGGCCTCATAAGGTGCCATCTGGATTGCTGAATGATAGTTTTTATTATAAGCAAATTCAATAAGGGGTAAATGTTTATCTCAGCTTCCCCCAAAGTCTAGCACGCACGCCCCTAACATATCCGCGAGCATCTGAATTATACGTTCTGCCTTCCTGTCTATTTGAGGATGGAAGGATATACTCAGGTTAACCTATGTTCCTAGGCCTTTCTGTAAGGACTCCCAGAATTTAGCTGTGAACTGCGCTTGCGCTCATTTGTCAGAAATGATTGATACTGGAGTACCATGTAATTGAACTATCTATCAGATGTACAATTCATCATAATCCTCGTCTAAGAAGGTAGCTTTGACTGGCAGAAAGTGAGTTGACTTCGTCAAACTGTCGACAATCACCCAGATGGAATCAAATCTGCGTCTGGTATGGGGTAATCCGGTCACAAAATCCATGTTTATTTCTTCCCATTTCCACATAGGCAATGCTATTTCCTGTGTCAATCCGCTGGGCTTTTGATGTTCTGCCTTCACCTGCTGGCAATTAAGACATTGTGCTACAAATTCTTTTACCTCATTCTTCATTCCCAGTCACCAGTAAATTTCTTTATGCCATGATACATCTTTGTTGAACCTAGGTGAAGAAAATAACGGGAGTAATGTACCTCTACCATGATCTGCTGGTGAAGTCCTGCCATATCTGGAACACAGAGGAGACCCCTATATCTCAAGACTCTGTCTGCAGTTACTTCCAAAACTGATACTTGCCCTTGCTGAGCTTTATCTCTAAGCTGGACCAGGATAGGGTCTTCATATTGCCATTCTTTCACCTATACAACCAATGATGATACNATACAACCAATGATGATACTGTAGTATTCTGGATCACTACTCCACTGTCTCCCGAGTCTACTGAGCAGACAACCAAACTGACTAATTGATGCAATTCTCGGGCCAACTTCTGCTATTCTGGATTCAAGTATGCCAAACTTCCCATGGATTTTCGGCTAAGGGCATCTGCTACAATGTTAGCCTTCCCTGGGTGATATAAAATGTTCACATCGTAATCCTTCAATAGTTCTAACCAGCGACGCTACCGCAAATTCAATTCTTTTTGTGTAAAAATATACTGCAGGCTCTTATGATCAGTAGAAACATCTACGTGGACGCCAAAAAGATAGTGCCTCCATATTTTCAAGGCGTGAATTACTGAATCCAATTCCATGTTAGGGGTCGGGTAGTTCTTTTCGTGCTTCCTCAACTGCCTCGCAGCATAAGCAATTACCTTACCAGGTTGCATCAAAACACATCCTAACAAGACGCCTGAAACATCACAGTACACTAGATAACCCTCCAATCCTTCTGGAAAGGCCAACACTGGTGCTAATGTCAACCTATTCATCAACTCCTGAATGCTCTGTTCACACGCCTCAATCCAGTGAAATTTAGCTTCTTTCTGAGTTAACTTGGTCAAAGGTGTTGATAAAGTAGAAAACCCCTCTACAAATCTTCTATATTACCCAGCTAAACCAAGGAAACTACGTACCTAAGTCGGAGTTTTTGTTCTAGGCTAACCCCAGGAAACTATGTACCTCATAGTGTACTCTCGAAAGCTCATCGAACCTTGCTCCAAATGCAGAAACTGATCTACCTAGGCCTTCCGTATTTCCTGCGGCAAATAATGGTCCAAGAAGGCCGCTGAAAAGCTGGACCATATCGAAGGGGGAACATCTATACCTCAGGACCTTTCCCAACTGTCATACCATAATATTTCTATGTCCCATAGTCTAAACACCGCTAACTCAACTGATTCTGCAGGTGCAGCATGCATTACTCTAAAGATCCACTTCAGCTGGTCTAAAGTCCTGAGGGTCCTCGTCCCAGTCTGTCCCATGAACTACGAGGGACTCAGAGCAAGTAACTCTCAAACCCTCGAACTACCTGGTCCTCCTGAAGACTCCGCAACGGCGGGTGCCACTGGCTGATGCTGTGCGGCCATCATCTGGGCTATCATAAAAACAACACTCCTGACCTCCTAATCTGATGGCACAGTATAAAGACTGCTGGAGACGCTTCCAACACATCTGCCAATCTAGACAGCTCTTAGCGTAGCAGAGAGTCCTGGGGAGACCGAGATATAGTCTCCCTATCGCCCTTAGTTCGGGCCGACTTTGATTGAGGCACCCTACTAGTGCCTTCTCCTGCTGCGACATCTAATTTCCTGCCAGTCATGGTATATCGCGCGTCCGTCATTTCTCTCTAGAAAAGCAAATTACGGTAAGCCTAGGGACTCATCCCTATACAGCACAGCTCTATGGCACGATTGGAAGACAAAGAAGAGTAATCATCCTAACATGCCTCGCAGCCTCTTGTCTATAGTATGTGGTGCACAATACAACCATAGACAAGACTCCACTTATCATGGCTTGTAGACTCTCTAGGATACGACCTGCTCTGATACCAAGTTTGTCACGCCCCACCTTGGGAGGCATGACTGGCACCTTGTGCCCTACTATGGTCTGAACTGGCCTGACTGAACTTACGCACTTCTAGTGCATGACTAAAACTAAATCTCAAATCAAGGAAACAACGGGCTATATCTACGCTGTAAATATAGCCCTCGGCTTACAAGGCCTTATAGCCACCTATAAAAGAAAATAGCTACCTAGAAAAATATAATAATAGGGAATCCTATGCGGGCCGACAAGACCACCATGATGTCTATTTATGACTATAAAGTAAATCCAGCATACACTAAGCTATGGCTGACAAGGCCGCTAACTAACAGCTAAACAAGGCCCCACACGACCAACACGCAAGATAAAACACATATGGGCCCCACACGGCCAACAACAACAAACCACAGGGAATTAGAATAGTATGCAAGCCTCTAGGAGCGATATATTGGTCGATACAGGGCCCCAACTTACCCGTAAACTTTACAAACAAAAGAAGAGTCAACCTCTATGAAATCCAGAGGAAAGGAGCCGACTGCACTGCTAATCTGGCTAAAAAATAGGGAGGTCCTGGTCCGCATCTATCCGCACCAGTAGGAAAGTAATACAGCGCCCAAGAAGGGCGTCAATACAATGTGTACTGAATATGTAAGGAAGTAACTGTAAGTAACTGTATGAACTGAAAGTAACTTAAAAGAAGGGATAGGAATACCACCTGATTGGCTATACTTCTTACTGCCTAATCTATTAGTAACTAATGCAAACCAGAACCATATTTGGCCCCCATAAGCCGGAAGGTATAACAAGGACAAAATAACCCATATGAGGCCCTCATAAGCCCTGGTGGGTACACTTCAGTCTATATACCCCTAACAAGATCATACTGAGTCATCCATCAACTATAGTCGTCCTAACAGTCCCCTGGGTCTGCAACTGAGCCCACTTGGCCCCTGAACTATAGCTGTGTCTGAGTATGATGGACTCCTGAGATCTGATATCTGCACCCCAGGCACTAGGCTGAGGGGGTTTAGTGTAGTGCCGATCGGCATAAAGATAGTCTAGCCATTGAATGGAATGTATAAGGACCTTGGACCCCATCTCGTCCCTTGTGGACGGCATACCACTCCTTAGAGCAACGTCATCTCGCCCGTGGGGGGCATCGACACAGCTAGTAAACCTGGGTTTTGTCAGGGAAGGCTATACAAGCGTAATCAATCTCCAAACTAAATATGGAATACTAATATCAGCTAATAACAATAGCTAACCATAATAGATATGCTTTTGATCTTCTTACTGGGATTTAAACTGAGTTATAATACTAAAAGAGCTGACTTGCCAAAGATATTTGCCTTAACATACCTGGATCGCTGATTTCTGATTAGCTGGCGAGTTTCAATCCGTACTCAACAGCTTTTCTAACTTTAATCATATTACTGGGAAAATGAGACTAGTTTCAGTACTAAATTCGGAAAAAATGATAACTTTCTATAAAAATATTAACTATATTTCAACCTAATGTAACACGGTCGGAAACGTATAATTCCTCGAGACTTCAGAAGGGAGAAATACTTACTTGAAGCTGTGATCATATAAATATTAGTTTGGAGTCATTCCAACAACTTTGACTCGGCAGGGCTATGATTTGCCAGGCGAATTTCGCGAAACTAACTCCGTAGTAGTGCTCCTTACGGTCTTAAACCTCGATACTCAAAGTTAATTTGAATTCGTAAATAGAGGTAATTTAACTTAAAATACCGTATCTCTCTTCTCTAAATGTTGGTCTGTTTTATTTGGAAGTGATACAAATGAAAATATTGAACTTATATATAATTTGGGCGGTGGACACGGGGTCCGTGGCACGGACCCTAACGTGCCAATCTTGGGCCGTGCCACGGAGCCCAATGCGCCAGGGAGGGGTCCGTGACACGTTTTCCCTTCGGGAAGCTGGTTCGGCCCTCTCCCTTGCAAGCTTGACTCCGCGCTCATTTGACCTTTTTCTCGGGCCCTTTTTCATACGCGTTGTACTCTAAAACTATTAACTAACGTACGCATAGGCCGATTAATATTAATGAACTTACAAGGTGTAACACCTTCTTTCCTTCATCCACATGGGACACACTCTCCATAGAGATCCTGCTAAGTGCGTCCGCTAACCACATTAGCCTTACCCGGATGATACAGGACAGTCATATCGTAATCCTTGAGTAACTCCAACCACATCCTTTGCTGAAGATTGAGATCTTTCTACGTGAACACATATTGTAAGCTCTTGTGGTCCATAAACACATCCACATGGACCCCATATAAGTAATGTCGCCATATCTTTAATGCGAATACCACCGCTGCCAACTCTAGATCATGGGTTGGGTAATTCTTCTCATGGATCTTTAGCTGTCTAGAGGCATATGCTATTACCCTTCCTCGCTGCATCAATACACACCTGAGTCCAATTCTCGAGGCATCACAATACACCAAAAAATCATCTGTACCCTAGGGTAGGGTCAACACTAGTGCGGTAGAAGTCGAGCCTTCAACTTGTGGAAGCTCTTCTCACAAGCCTCCGACCATTGGAATTTCACCTTCTTTTGAGTCAACTTGGTCAACGGTGGTGCAATAGATGAGAAACCATCAACAAACCTCCCATAGTAGCCAGCTAACCCTAAGAAACTTTGAACATCCGAGGGATTCACCAGTCTAGGCTAATTCTTAACCGCCTCGTTTTTCTAAGAATCTACCGTTAAGCCCTCACTCGATACCACATGGCCCAAAAATGCTATGGAGTCCAACCAAAACTCGCACTTTCTAAACTTGGCGTACAATTGATGATCCTTGAGGGTTTGAAGCACTACTCTCAAATTAGCGGCATGCTCCTCCTCGCTCCGGGAGTATATAAGAATGTCATCATTGAACACAATCACGAACATGTCTAGATACGGCTCCATAAAATCTGCAAGAGCATTCATTATTCCAAAATACATAACTACAAAATCATAATGTCCATACCGCGTCTTGAAGGCTGTCTTCGGGATATCACCCTCCCGAACCCTGACCTGATCATTCCCGAACCTGAAATCTATCTTTGAGAAGCACTTGTCACCCTGAAGTTAATCAAACAGATCATCGATCCTGGGTAAAGGATACATGTTCTTAATGGTGACCTTGTTCAATTGCCGATAGTCAATGCACATCCAAAGCGAACCATCCTTCTTCCGGACAAATAAAACTGGTGCACCCCATGGAGACTTTCTCGGTCTAATGAAGCCCTTATCTAACAGGTCCTTTAACTAATCCTTCAACTCTTTTAGCTCGGCTGGAGCCATCCTGTAAGGAGGAATAGATATAGGTTGTGTACTGGGTAGAAGGTCAATACCAAAATAAATCTCCCGCTGTGGAGAAACACCAGACAAATCATCGGGAAATACCTCTGGATAATCACGCACCACTGGAACTGACTAGATAGTCGGGGTCTCAGACTCAACATCCATAACCCTGACCAGATGGTACATGCAACCCTTAGAAATCATCTTTCGGGCCTTAAGATATGAAATAAATTGACCTGCTGGTGCAACCGAACTACCCTTCCACTCCAAAACTGATTCACCCGGAAAATGAAATTCCACCGCACGGGTTCTACAATTTACAAAAGCATAACACACATACAACCAATCTACAGCCGAATCACCAACAGGAGTAGAAATCAAAAATGGTTCTGACAGAGTCTCGGGACTGACTTCAAAGCTACCAGCAATGTAAGGAGTCACAAAAGATAAAGTAGCCCCCATATCTAACAAAGAATAAACATCAATATGAAAAACAAGAAACATACCGATGACCACATCCGAGGAGATCTCCTGCTCCTAATGATGCCAAAGCATAAAACATGTTTTGACGTTGACCGCCGGCTGAATTGGTCAAGGCACCCTGCCGAGGGGGATGTACCGCTGGAGCAACAGAACTGGCTGCTGGCGCACGGGCTCCACCAACCCCTGATCTGGCTAAAGGGAAATATCTGAGTCTATGTTTGGGCTTGCCACACTTGAAATAAGCATCCGAGCCAACTAGGCACCTCCCGAGGTGATTCTTGTTGCACCCCACACAAAAAGGGAAAGTGCGCTCCACATGCATGTTGCCCTGGTCTCTCGAATCTTAAGCCCTGATCCTCCGATCCCCTCGGAATCTAGATGGCATACTATCCAAGGATAGTGCTGAAGCAATAGACCTATGCTCAGACTGTTGATGCTGTCCACCCCATGAACTGACCTGAGAAGTACCGTAACTGTCAGTCCTAGCCCTCTTTGTCTCACTCTGCCTCCGATACACTGACTCCATCTTCTGAGCATGCAACACAATACAGGGAAAATCTATATCCCGATGCAACATGCCAATCCTACAGTACTTATCTAGATAGTCCACCACTCCATGTAGAAAATGGCTCACCCGAGCCCTCTCGTCCGCCATCAACTCCGGCGCATACTTGGATAAATGGGTGAACTCCCATGCATATTCCTGAACTGACATATCACCTGCTTCAAGTTAACGAACTCGGCCACCTTTTGCTCCCTCATCTCCCAAGGGAAGAAGTGATCCAAGAAAGCTGTGTGGAACTCTTCCCAATGGATAGGGTCTGCACCCACTGCCCTAGCATCTCTCCACTATTTGAACCATATGTGGGCCACCCCCTTTAGCTGATAGGAGGCCAAATCAACATAATCTCTATTGGTCACCCCCATAACCTTGGTGATCTTTAGAATCTCCTCAATGAAATCGTGTGAATCCTCATCCACCTTGGACCCAAGGAACTTCGGAGGGTTTATCCTCAAGAAGTCTTTAATCCGGGGCGCTGTCGCATTGCCATTTTGCGAGATATGCGCAACAGCCTGTTGGTTGACCTGAGCGGTCAAGGCCTGTGCCAACATATAGTCGCCCGAAACTAAGGGTGTGAACCTGGCTCTGGTGCCTGGGGCTCCTGAACTAGTGGGGCCTTCTAATGTCCATGATCAGTTTAATCTCTGTTGAGTTCACCATCCCCATTCCTCCTTCCATTCACTAACCTGGGAGCCATGATTCTGCAATCGCGAATAGCACGAATTAGAAGGATATAAAGACTTTTTATCGCACGACATAGATCATGAAAGAAGGGATAATTTCTTAGATATCTCATAGCCTCTTCTTCATAAGTGTGGCATGCTTCACACCCATGAAAAAGACTCTACTTAACACGGCTTTCAGACACCCTAGGACTCTTCAAAACCTATGACTCTGACACCAAGTGTGTCACGACCCGGACGTAGACCCAGATCATAACACAGGACAAGGAACCCCGAGAGGTCCCAAGTTTACCCATGGCATACACATATATCTAACTTCATTCCTAATATGCGGAAGACTAATCACAAGGCATAGCGAAAATGTAAGCATAATCATGACATATCATAACATAGGGAAATATCTAGACATACAAGCAAGCTGAGTACTACATACTGTCTAAAAGCCTCTACTACATATGATGGGTTGATGGGACAACATCCCAACTAACCCGAACAAGTACTGAAACATAAAAATAGAATGAATGTCTATCAAATGGCCCTCGGAACATGAGGACTCACCAATAAGCTAAAAGTGCATTATGATATGATCTGGATATGAGGATGAGCCTGAGAGTCGGAACTTGTATCATAAGACGTTTCAACATAGCAAATAGGCTGTCAGTACATGGAATGTACTGGGTATGCAAGGTAAGTAAAATGGACATTAAATTGTGTGAAAGCTCATAAAATAGCATAAGAGTAGGACATCATGCTCATATCATAAATATCATAACATAACGTATCATAGTTCTCAAGGTTTTCAAAACATTCGTAATACAATCGAAATCATAATTATAAGAGGAAAGTCTTATTGAACATAGATGGAGACAATATACATAATCATAGACATGCATAAATCATGAGAAATAGTGGGAGATTCTCTTAACCGACATACCCCATGTGAGCACACATGAAGTCCAACTTGTAAACCTCATCGGGAGGCTACTTGTACCTTGCCAAGGGTAGAACCATAAAAGTGTGATATCACCATGAAAAGGGCTATTAGGCCGAGGACAGTCACAAGGAGATCCCAACACCTACAGTGGCATGTAGTTTATGAGATCCGAGGCAGAACGTGCACCCCAAACCTACACGGTGTTCGATACTACTCCCAAAACATATATAGTGCTCATAGTATAACATGCATGAGTTCATAGTCTAGTTAAATCATGATAATAATAAACATAAGCGTACATACATGAACTAGACATGACATAAGGCCCGTGAGTCGACCAAAACATAATTCATGAATCATAGGGTTCATACATACTTGTAAATCATCAAATCATGTTGCGTAATTGAATAAGTCCATATTTCGAATCATAAATCATAATGGGTTTGTAAATATCAACAATTGAAGAGTAGATCATAAATCGATTCATCATAGATCATGCATAAGTAGGCTTAATTAGGTAAAAACAAAAATCAATAATTTTATATTCAAAATAGTTGAAAAATCTGATCAAAATTCATAAAATATAACTTAAATCACAATTAAAACAATCCATTGGTAAATCACAAAAATTCCACAAGATTTGAATTAAAAACCCATGAGATTTTTGATAGATTTTCATGAATCAATGGAGAGTGGGCATGGGTGTGAATGGAAACATCCATTCGTAACCCTACATACCTAGAAGGGATTGATTCTACCACTTCTCTAATTGCCCAAGAAGGATTTGAATGAAAACCTTGAAGACTTTCTCTAGATCACCTCTTCAACCTCTCAAGTTTGCATGAATGGAATGAAATAACTTAGGATAGATTTTCCCCTCCTAAAACCCACTAAAACGCGTAATTTAGGCTTTAGAAACTTAGGAATTATGAAAAGGCCCTTACTAGATTCGCAGGAAATTATTTCCAGGTGGTCCTAACAGACGACCTGACGACTCGCGGTCCAGGGAAATGACTCGTTACCACGCCCATCAGGTGCACTGCCTTACCTTGTCTCCTTGCTTCATGACAGGTCACTCCATGACTTGTTAGGGGTGACCATGACTCGTGGTCACTAGCCATTGGGTACACTGCCCTACTTCCTTCTCTCCCACCCCACGACTGACCTGACGACTCGTGGGGTATGACCACGAGTCATTGCCACGCCCGTGGGGACCCTTTTTCTTCAAACTTCACAAACTCCTCACTGGCCTCCCTACGAGTCACCTGAAGACTCGTAGGTTGTCCTCACGACTCATCCTGTGTCTGAAACATCAACTTTACATTTTCCCCATTTAGACTCCCGGGTCCGATCTTTGAGCTCCCAGAGTATAACACAGTCCCAACGAGGGACTGGACGAGTCGTCATCCAAGGGAACGAATCATGGCACCATTTGTCAAGTGAACTGTCTAACAGTTCATCTGGGGCTCATCATGGGGAAACTCACGAGTAGTTACTAGTGACCTCGACTCGTGGTCACCACTCGCCACCCTCACTATCTAAAGTTCAAATTACCTCTAACCTGCTGACCACGACCCCTCCCACGAATCGTGGCGGCATACGACGACTCGTGGGGCCTTTCGTAGGGTATACTTCCAGGTCTCTTGAACTTCCTTAAACCCCCTAGCCCATGACAAACTCAACGAGTTGTGGGGGCTAACCACGACTCATGGTCAAGTCCGTGGGGACCTTGATCTTGGGCAGAATTGCATGCCCAAGTGATACTCAAATGCTTCATTTCGACTTGTTTATCTATCATTATGTGTACATTCTCATGTGATTTTTAGTT
>JACEIK010005202.1:30781-62788 GCA_018107945.1 Datura stramonium
GTGATTTAAGTGATCATAACACATATTTTTTTTGGTATTAAGAACTTCTACTATCACCTCAAAAGTATGAGTTTATTGCTTAAATTATACGGGGTGTTACGTCTTTCCCTCCTTAGGAACATTCGTCTTTGAATGATAAAGTCAAATCTGTAGGAGTTGCCAATAAATTTCAGCAGAATCTCATTTGTATTATGTACTATCTGAAAACCTAAAATACAAAAAATTCCAACCAAGGCATGTCACAGGACGTGACAAATAGCTAAATAGCTTAGCTCCACATGCGAGCAAAACACAATAATAGTAACAAATTACAATATATATTTACACACACATAGATATATATAACTAGAATAGGTATCTCACCTCAGCTGTAGTAATTTGAGCTGAAATGCTATCATCATAGGTTCTGTAACAATGAGGGTACTAGGATCTCGTGTCATCCTCAACATCCTAGGTTACTTCTTCCACATTCCCTTTTCTCCACGGGACTTTAATGGAAGCCACATCTTTGGTCTTTAATCTATCGACCTGCAAATCTAATATGGGAATTGGAGTTTCCTCATAGGATAACTCCTTTGTGATGTGAACATCCTCAATTAGGACAACCTAAGAAGGGTTTGCTATGTAATTTTTAGCATCTATATATAGGAAACTGGATGAACAAATTCTAGCCCTGAAGGAAACTCTAGCTCATAAGCCACTCGACCTATTTAGGATTTGGTATGGCTAATAAATCTCGAGTCAAGCTTTCCCTTCCTGTGAAATCTCATGACACCCTTTATCGGAGAAATTTTCAGGAATACCCAATTGTTAACATAGAATTCCAACTCTCTACGTCATACATTAGAGTAAGATTTCTGACGACTCTGGGCTGCCAATAATCACTCTCTAATGAGACTAACCGTCTTCTCAAACAGATGAATCAAGTTAGGTCTAATCAACTCTAACTCAACTACCTTGAACCATCAAATCGGGGATTTGTATTTCCACCCAGACAATGCCTCATAGGGAGCCATCTTAATGTTAGAATTGTAATTGTTGTTATATGCAAACTCAACAAGAGGCAGGTGATCACCCCAACTTTCTCTGAAGTCTAGCACGCACGCCCATAACATATCCTCGAGCGTCTGAGTTATACGATTAACCTGGCTCTGTTTGTGTATGAAACGTTATACTAAGATTAACTTGTGTCCCCAAACCCTTCTGCAATGACTTCTAGAAATTAGATGTGAAATGTGCCCCTATGTCATAAATAATAGGCATTAGTACACCATGTAGTTTGACTATCTCTCTGATATATAACTCAGCATAATCCTCAATTGTGAACGTAATCTGACTGACAAGAAATAGGATGATTTTGTCAGCCTATGAACAATGACCCAGATAGAGTCGAACTTACGCCTGGTATAGGGAAAACCTATAACAAAATTCATGTTGATTACCTCTTATTTCCACATAGGCACGGATATCTCCTATGTTAGTTTCCAGGCTTTTATTATTCAACTTTTACTTGCTGACAGTTGGGACATTGTGCCATAAACTCAGCAATATGTTTCTTTATTCCATGCCACCAGTAGATTTCTTTAATATCATGACATATTTTTGTCGAATTCAAATGAAGATAATAACAAGAATAATTTAGCTCTACAATAATATATTGGCGAAGCCATGCAACATCTGAAACACAAAGTCGACCTTTGAATCTCAAGACTCCTTCTCCTGTTATCTCAAAGGACAATGACCCTTCCTACTGAGCCCTACCTCTGAGTTGTACTAGGCTGGGGTCTTCATATTGTCTCTCTTTCACCTCTAAAACTAGAGATGATATTGTAGTGTTCTAAATCATATCCTGACCACCATTTGAGTCCATCAATTGAACTCTTAAACTATCTAAGTAGATAGTACAAAAGGTCTATGTCATTGTGTTTCAACAACTAAAGGAAACAACATTGTCGAAAGTTCAACTCTTTTTTCTTAAAGGTATATATATTGGAGGCTAAATATGTCAATATGAACACCATATAGATAATGTGCCTAGATCTTCAACACGTGCACAACTGTAACAACTCTTAATAATGAGTTGGGTAATTCTTCTCGTGCTTCCTCAACTATCTCAAAGCATAGACAATCATTTTGCTGTGCTGCATCAAAACATACCCTAACCTAATGCTTGAAGTTTCACAATATACTCCATAACCATCTACTCCTTCTAGTAAGGCTAGTACTGGTGCAAATGTCAATTTGTCTTTCAATTCCTGAAAACTCTACTCACAAGCCTTAGTCTACTAGAACTTAGCTGCTTTTTGAGTTAGCCTCGTCAATGGTGCCATAATGTAGATAACCCTTCTACAAATCTTCTATAATACCCTGCTAACCCTAGAAAACTGCGAACTTCTGTTGGCATTGTGGGTCTAGGCCAATTCTTGACGACCTCTATTTTCTTTGAGACAACATGGATGCCTGCATCTGATACAATATGGCCTGAGAAAGCCATAAAATTTATCCAGAACTCACATTTACAGAACTTCACATATAACTCATGATCTTTGAGGATTTGGAGTAGTGCTTGCAGATGATCCCTGTCCTTAGCCTCTGAACATCAATATACAAGAATATCATCAATAAATAGTACCACAAATAGCTCTAAGAATAGTCTGAATATGCTATTCATCAAGTCCATAAATACTTCTACGACATTTGTCAATCCAAAAAACATAACTAATAACTCAAAATGGTCATATCTAGTTTTAAAAGCTGTCTTTGGAATATCTTTCTCCCAAACCTGTACCTGATGGTACCCTAATCTCAAATCAATCTTTGAGGAATATCTGGCACTCAACAGCTGATTCAATAAGTCATCTATCCACGGAAGGGGATATTTTTTCTTGATAGTAACTTTATTTTGCTGTCGATAATTTATACACATTCGCAACGAGCCGTCTTTTTTTCTTACAAACAAGACTGGTGCACCCCCCAGTGAAGCACCTGGCCTAATGAAGCCTTTATCAAGCAAGTATTTCAGCTGATCCTTCAACTCGTTTAGCTCAGCATGAGCCATTCTGAAAGGAGGGATTAATATAGGTTCTATACTTAGTAGTATATTAATTTCAAAGTCGATCTCCTACTTTGGAGGAATATAGGGGAGCTCATCTAGAAACCTATCTGGGAATTCACTAACCACTGGAATAGACTAGAGAGTTAGTGATTCTGCCTCTATATCTCAAACTTATACAATATGATAGGTACTGTTCTTTGCAATCAAATTCCTCTCCAGAGAGTGTTACCTCGCCCGAATGGGCTCAAGAGTGATATCATGCCTTTATCATTGTTTGCCTTGGCAAGGCTTAGGACGACTCTGCCAACTTGAGCAAGATAGTTGGGCATCATTCTCTCATTCATGATGGTATCGGTTAAGAGAATCTCCCACTGTTTCTCATATTTTAAGATGTTCATGTTCAGGATTTATGATATCATGATTTATAGTATAATCGAACCATTGACTAGTTTATGAGCTTCTACTTACGATTTCAAACATGTTAAACCATATGATTTTACTTTCAAAACCTTGGGTCATTATGTTTCAACTTATAATGAATAACTCATGTTTATGACTATCTTACAGTTATGATATTTGCATGTTGTCCTTGCTCTTATGTTTTACTTAACCTGCATACTCAATACATTCAAAGTACTAGCCGCATACTTTTTATGCCACATCATCTCATGATATAGGTATGGGTGATTAGTCTCAGCCTCACTGTTAGATCAACTCTTTCTCCAGTCCAGTCCAGCTCTTGGTGAGTGCTCATGATCCGAGGATGTCAGTTTTGATGCATATTTTTTTATGTATTTCAGTTCTCAGACTTTAGTAGATCTAGTTGGGAATGTTGTTCCATCAACTCATCTTCTGACTAGAGACTTTTCATACAACTATTTTTAGATGTTTTTAGTGGTGTTGGCTTATACTTCCGTATGTGCTATGATATCATATACTTCCACTTATACCTTATATTATGCTTAATGAAAGTTCAGTTTGTTTATGTTCTAAAGTGAGTTATGTATGCACCATGGATTTTCTTGGAGCCATTCATGATTATAGGTCTCGTGTTATGATTTGGAGTCCATGCTCGGGTCGTAACAAATTTGGTATCAGAGCAACAGGTTTAGTTGTGTCCTATGGTATCTGAAATCCGCTTTGAGTAGAGTCTTTTTTATGGGTGTGAATCATGCCAAAAGTATGAAGGAGAGGCTACAAGACATTTTAGAAAACTTTCCTTCTTTCATGGTCTATGTCCTACAATGAAGTTCAACTCTCTCTATTCCTCTAATTTGTGCTATACTCATTTGCATAATATGCCTCCCCACCGAGTCTAGAAGGTATAGAAACGATAATGACCATGGGAATGATAATGTAGATGGGCATTAGCCAGCCCCACCAGCTCCAGCGGACCCTTTGAATGAGCAAGTGACTCATGCTGAGTTCAGGGCCGCCTTTCAGATGTTGGCACAAGCTATGACAACCCGGGTCAACCAATAGGCAATTGCCCATGTGAACACTAATGGGAATGTTGTGGTGGATAGCATGCGAGATGTCACCAGGATGAACCCGTTGGTTTCATGGTTCGAAGGTGGACGAGAATCTACAGGAGTTCATCGAGGAGATCCAGAAGATTACCCAAATTATAGGGGTTATGGGAGAGGAGAGTGCATATTTGGTCTCCTATCAGTTGAAGAGGGGTAGCTCGCATTTGGTTCTGACAGTAGAAGGAGGGGTGTGGAGTAGGTGCAGCTCCTACTTGTTGGGATGACTTTGTTATGACGTTCTTGGATAGGTACTTTCCCTGAGAGTTAAGGGAAGCAAAGGCAGCATAGTTCGCCAATTTGTAGTAGAACAACATGACTACTCAGGAGTATGCCTTGAAGTTCACCCAACTGTCCAAGTATGCTTCAGAGATGGTTCCTGAAAAGAAAGCTCATATGAGCAAGTTTGTATTAGGGGTTGCAGATTCGCTAGTCAAGGAATGCAGGACCACTATGTTTATCAGCGACATGGATATCTATCGATTGATGATTTATGCTCACTAGAGGAGGAGAAGATAAAGGAGAGGGAGAGAGAGGCCAAAAGGAATAGAACATGGAGATTTGGGTATTCTCAATAGAGGTTTGGTGGTGGACATCGCCCACAGTTCCATCAGAGGTCATCAGCCCCAGCTTTATCATCAGCCAGTTTACCCTCTAGGCCTAGAGGTTATCAGAGAGGTAGAGTATCATGCTTAAGGTGCCAGAGGAGCATGCAAAGGGATCACCCTTTTCTAGCTTGCAGGAAGTGTGATAAGAACCACCTAGAAGAGTGCTTGGTTGGCTTAGATGCTTGCTACGAGTGTGGGAAGCCAAGACACAAACTTAGGGATTGCCCATCAGCTAGACAAGGTAATTGTAGAGTCCGTGCCCTAGCCACCACATCAGTAGCTCCAGTAGCACGCCCACCTAGAAGAGCACATCATCTAGTGCTGGTGGTGATCAGTGCCCGAACCGCTTCTATTCCCTTTCCTCACGCCAGGAGTAGGAGAGCTCACCAAATGTGGTCACTGATATGTTACAAGTCTTCTATCTTGATGTTTATACATTGTTAGATCTAAGGACGCCTTATCTTTCATAACTCCTTATGTTGCTATCAGTTTTGGTGTCAGTCCCGACCTATTAGAGTCCTTCTCAATCTCTACTCCTATTAGTGAGTCAGTTATAGCTCGACGGGTATACAGAAATTGCCCTATTATAGTTCTTCAGAAATTCACCTCAATCGACTTAGTAGAGTTAGACATGATAGACTTAGATGTTACTTTTAGTATAGATTGATTGTATGTTTGCTATGCTTCACTTAATTATAGAACCCGGTTAGTAGAGTTTTGATTTTTGGGTGAGCTAGTCCTAAAATGGAAGGATAGTTTAGCTGTGCTTGTAGGTTGTTTCATCTCCTACCATAAGCCCAGAAAGATGATATTAAAGGCTTTTGTATACTATTTAGTTCGTTTTAAGGATTCTAAGTTCGAAACCCCGACTCTTTAATCAATCCTTGTCGCATATGAGTATCCAAAGGTGTTTTCAAGTGATCTACCAGGAGTCCCTCCGGAGTGGGAGATTGATTTTGGTATTGACCTTCTCCCTGATAGCAACCCATATCCATTCCTCCTTATAGAATGGCTCCAGCAGAGCTTAAGGAGTTGCAAAAATAGTTGAAGGACCTCTTAGATAAGGGTTTTATCAGGCCTAGTAAGTTCCTGTTGTGTGCTCCAGTCCTCTTTGTTTAGAAGAAAGATGGCTTTCTCAGAATATGTATTGATTACTGTCAGTTGAACAAGGTCACAATCAAGAATGAATATCCCCTCCCCAGGATGAATGACTTGTTTGACCAACTGCAGGGTGCCAAGTGCTTCTCAAAGATAGACCTCAGATCCGGCTATCACCAGCTCAGGGTTAGGGAGAGTGACATTCCAAAGACAACCTTTAAGACTCGGTATGGTCACTATGAGTTTGTAGTTATGTATTTTGGACTAATGAATGCTCTTGTAGCTTTTATGAATTTGATAAACAGGGTGTTCAAGAAGAATTTAGATATATTTATCATTGTCTTCATAGATAATATCCTCATATACTCTCGGAGTGAGGAGGAGCATGTCGCTCACTTGAGGATTGTGTTGCAGACTCTTAAGGACCATCAACTATTTGCTAAGTTTATCAAGTGCGAGTTTTGGATTAATTAAGTTGTATTTTTAGGTCATGTGGTCAAGTGAGGGTATTTAGGTAGACTCTTAGAAGATTGAGGCGGTGAAGAACTAGCCTAGACCCGTTATCCCTACTAACATTAGGAGCTTTTTGGGCTTAGCTAGCTACTATTGGAGGTTCATAGAGGGTTTTTAATCCATTGTGCACCATTGAATAAGTTGACCTAAAAGAAGGTCATATTTTAGTGGTCCGATGCTTGTGAGAAGAGTTTTCAGGAGCTAAAGATTCAACCTATTTCAGCTCCAGTGTTGACCCTGCCAGAAGGCACGAATGACTTTGTGGTATATTGTGATGCTTCTAGGATTGGCCTTGGGTATGTGTTGATGCATCATGGGAAGGTCATTTCTTATGCCTCGAGACATCTTAAGACTTATGAGAGGAATTACCCGACGTATAACCTTGAGTTAGCAGCGGTGGTGTTTTCCTTGAAGATTTGGAGGCATTATTTTTATGGGAGTGCATATGGATGTGTTCATAAATCACAAGAGCCTTTAGTATGAGTTCACTCTGAAGGACTTGAATTTGCGGCAAAGGAAATGGCTTGAGCTTCTTAAATACTATGACATGAGTGTCATTTACCATCCGTGCAAGGACAATGTAGTGGCGGATGGTCTTAGTAGGCTTTCCATGGAGAGTGTGTCCCATGTTGAGGATGGGAGGAAGGAATTGGTGAAGGATGTTCATAGGATTGCACGCTTGGGGTTTGCCTTACCGATTTAGTGGCTGGTGGAGTTATCGTGCAGAATGGTGCAGAGTCTTCTTTGGTGTCGAAAGTTAAGGCAAGGCAAGATGAGGATCCTATTTTGGTGAAGTTGAAGAAAGTTGTTCGGAATCAAAAAGCGGAGGTTTTATCCTAAAGAGGAGATGGTGCACTCCGATATTGATAACGCTAAAAATTAAACTACTATAAAAGTATAACGCGGACGTTGTCAATAAAGAACCCAACTAGGTTGGGTCGATCCCACAGGGAATAAGGTCAAGATATAGAATAACGCTAGTATTTAAGCTTTTAAGTCTATTATATCCTAAAAGGGGGATTTATGAAAGGAAATATGTAACAATGTTGATAATAGATTGTGGTTTATCAAGTTAATGAAAATAACTAGGGAAGTGTCCCCATGGATTCTTAACTACTTTGGGTTTTACACTCGTGATCTTTTCTAATGCTTACTTGTAGAACAGATAATTAGGATTTATCCAAATGACTGGTTCGTCCATATTGGATAACTATACTCAATCACCGGATTAGGCTTCATGAGTGATTTCACTTCAACTGTTATCAATTTGTTCCAAAATAACTATCCTGCAACCGCATCTCAAGTCATATAATGACCCATAAAGACAAGGCTTTGTTGTAATTCTCTTTTCCTAATCTCTACTTCTCTAGATTCAAGAAAGTAAATAATTGGGACAAGTCCTAACGTTGCTCTCCGTTAAGAAACATTAAAGACGTAAAGAATACAAAGCAAGCATCATCATTGGTTTAGAATCACTTTGTGTAAATCCTAGTTTGTTAATTCACCATAGTTCCCACAATCCTAGTTGTGGAGGTTTTAGCCTCTAATGATTGTAAGAGAATTATATTCATCTATCAACAAACACATAATTTAGAACTTACAAAGATGATTGAAAGAAAACCCACATGATTATTGCAAGAATTAATGAAGAACATTTCAAGAACAATAGAAGAATCAAAACAAGAAATCTCCCAAAAGTTTCTCTCAATAATCCCAAAAGTCNCAAAACCTCTCTCAAATCGAATTCCGTTCCTCTCCTAACAAAAATAACTTAGAAAAGTATTTATTCAAATAATTAGAAACTTTTTCTAAATTAACAGGGAAACTGCTAAACTGCTGCCGACTTCACCTACGACCTGTACCATGATTGTACCAGTCATACCTTCACTCATATGTTGGCTAGCTCTTCTGATTTTGACTAAGTGTCGAAAGCTGGTACGACTCATATCATAAAGCTACTAGTCATACTGTGTTGTCGTGGTTTGAACCTGAGAGTTCTAGCATCCTATGAATCTTTTCACGAGTGGCTTTGTATGGTTTATACCTTTATCCTACAACTCATGACTTCTTGTCATACCTTGAGTTCTACCTCTATTCAATTCTTTTGAAGTTTACCATGGTTCCTTGGTACGGGTCGTAAGTAGATAACATGATTCGTGATTGCTACCCATACCAGGAGACTACCTCATTGAAATTTGCTCTAAACTCTATCACTACTGCCTTAGTATGGCTTGTACCAAGATTCATACTTTGACTCTTTGGTTCAACACATCTTCTAGACTTTTCCATGATTCTCAACACGACTCGTACTAGGATGGTACGACTCATACTGAGGTCTGTACTAGCCCTTTTTCTGCATTTAATTGATTACATTCTCATGTGAATTTAGTTGTTTTTGTGCATGAAGTAGCCAACATGATTAGTCTTTATTTTGTAGGTGTAAAATGCTTAGGAGGGACTAAATATGATGTTAAATCTTGAGGAAGAAGCTTGGAATAAAAGGCAAAAGAGTCGCATGATATCGCACATGAAGAGGGCTGGTCGCGCCAGGCAACGTGCCACGCTGTGCATGTGCTGCGCCAAGCAGCGTGCCACGCCCTAGGCTGCGCACACGAGTGAAGCCGCCAGGCGATGCTCTGCACGATGGGCGACATGCCACGGCAGGAGCAAGGTGCGACCAGCAGCGTGCCACGCTAGGTGACGCGCAGGTGCCTCGCACAAGACCTACCGAGAAGCCACATTCCAGTGGGCATACGTGATGCCTCCGTGCCATGGAGCTACTGCTGTGCGATGGGCAATGTTGCACGGAGCAGTCCCATGTTGGGCCAATTTTTGTAAATTCCCACTTAGTATAAATTAAATCCTTAGCTTCTAAAATCATTATCACATAAATATTTTGGGAAAGCAGAGAGGAGAAAAGGGAGAAGCAAAAAACTTCACCTAGGGTTCAAGGTTTTTCATTCTCTTTTAATTATTCTTGTAAATACATTACTTTAATCATGTGTTTGTGTAGTTGTACGAACATGAGTGGCTAAAACCCTTCCTCTAGGGTTGAGGCCACATGATATGAATGTAAATGCACGAATTCATCTTTGGTTTGAGTTTTTAGTTGTTGTTTTGTCTTGCATTTTTAATTATTGTTGTTTTTATGCTTTATCACCATGAAAACAAACTTGTTAAGCTTAGGTAAAAGCTCGACGGAGTAACCCTAGGCTAGAACGGAAGAATGTAGGGAGCAAGTTCTTTTCTTTATGATAAGATTCGTGGTTAGGATAGAAACTATACCTAATTTTCCTTGCTTGGTTAATAAAACGGGATGATAGCTAGACACAGACTTAGAATTTTCACATCACCGCTCGTAGAAGTAGTTGTAAAGCTAAGTCAGGTTAAAAGATTAGAGGTACAAAGGTCCATAATCAAGTGCATAAACCCCATAAACCACATCCACGTAGTTAAATTGCTCATGAATTAGGACGTCACATCCCCGCTCAACGATGTAGGTGTGAGACTAGTTTATTGTGTTTAGAGGCTCGAAAGACCATGAACACTGCATTTTGACTCTGTGAGACAACAATTGAAGTTTTCATACTTGGACCATTGTAAATTGTAGCATTGCATGATTTTCAGGCCTTAACTCTAGTTACTTCGCGTATTGTTTTCCGATTATCTTGTGATCACCCTAGATTTAATTACAATTATCTAAAATCTCTTAAATTAACACTTGTGAAGGTTAACTTAACACTTGAACTTGAATATTCACTGAATTAGTCCAGTCTCTGTGTGTTCGACATCCGGCTCTTAAAAGGGCCACTGTATTACTTGTACGACTGTGCATGCTTGTGAGTGCGCTGAGCGCAACAAGTTTTTGGTGCCATTGCTAGGGACTGATAGCGTTTAGTGAATTTTTAGTTTTTGTATGATTTTTATTTTCCTTAAGTGTTGAAAAACTTGGTCTTAGTCTGCTATATTGCAGGTAACAGGTTGTCGTTGCAGAACTGCAAAGAATAGAGAGTTGGTGGAGCCTTTGTTAGAACTTGAACGCTAACTATATTTTCTCAGGAGAGAAGCTCTAGAGCGAAAGTTGAAAAGGTTACAAGAGCAGTTACAACAACATCCACCAATCGGGCAAGCAGAGTTGTTTCGTAATCAGATGGCAGCCCGACCAGTTCGCAAAGTGCCAAATCCACTAGCGACGAATGTGATCTCCAGTATCCACAAATCGGAGCCCGGAGGAAACATTGATATGAAACAAAATATGGTGCAACTGTTACATTCTAGTGGCCAGTTCACTGGGATGACACCTGAGGACCCACAACAACACTTATAGAATTTCCTGGAGATCAGTGACACTTTTGTCCCCACCGGAGTGTCAACTGATTATGTCCGACTCACCCTCTTTCCATTTTCACTATTGGGAGAGGCAATGAGGTGGTTGAAGGCTGAGCCACCAAATTCCATACTTCCTTGGATGACCTAGCAAGAAAGTTCCTCATCATATTCTTCCGTTTAGGCAAGACTGCCAAGCTCAGAAGTGAGATATTAAGTTTCAAGAAGAGCCCGGAGGAGAACCTATATTTGTCTTGGGAGAGATTAAAGTCATTGCTGAGAGATTGACCCTATCACTAGAAGTCCAATGAGGTGTTAGCTCACACATTTTTGGAGAGTCTAGACCCACATACGAAGATATTGTTAGACTCTGCATCGGGTGGGCAAGCATTGGAGAAGACATATGATGAGTTGTACACTCTGTTGAACAGGATTGCTCAAGGACTGTTAGTTTCAGCCAACTTAGTGCTTGACGTACAATTGGGATAACCTCCTTAGAGTATCCATTGGGATATCTGACTTGCACAACTGGGATGACCTCTTGAGCGACATATACGTCAAGCACTAAGTTGGCTGAAACTAACAGTCCTTGAGCAATCTTTTTCAATAGAGTGTACAACTCATCATATGTCTCCTCCAATGCTTGCCCATCTGATGCAGAGTCTACCAATATCTTCGTATGTGGGTCTAGACTCTCCACAATGGTGTGAGCTAACACCTCATTAGATTGCTGGTAATGGGGGCAGTCTCTCAACAATGACTTGAATCACTCCGAATCCAAATATAGGTTCTCCTACGGTCTCTACTTGAAACTTAATATCTCACTTCTGAGCTTGGCAGTCTTGTTTGAAGGGAAGAATCTAAAGAGGAACCTCCTTGCTTCGTCATCCCAAGAAGTAATGAAATTCAGTGGCTCAATGTTCAACTACCTATTTGCCTCTCCCAAGAGTGAAAATGGAAAGAGGGTGAGTCGGACATAGTCAGTTGACACTCTGGTGGGGACAAAAGTGTCACTCGTCTCTAGGAAATTCTGTAAGTGCTGCTGTGGGTCCTCATGTGTCATCCTAGTGAACTAGCCACTAGAATGTAATAGCTGCACCATATTCCGTTTTAGCTCAAAGTTTCCTTCGGGATTCAATTTGCGGATACTGGAGGTCACATTCGTCACTAGTAGGATTTCCACTTCGCAAACTGGTCGGGCCGCCATCTAATTAGGAAACAACTCTGCTTGCCCAACTGGTGGACGTTGTTGTAATTGCTCTTGTAACCTTTTCAACTTTCACTCTAGGGCTTCTCTCCTGAGCAAACATAGTTGGCGTTCAGGTTCCAACAATGGTTCCACCAGCTCTCTATTCCTTGCCAGTTCTGCAAGGACAACCTATTACCTGCAATATAGAAGACTAAGAGCAAGATTTTCAACACTTAAGGAAAATAAAAATCACACAAAATAAAAATTCACTAAACACTGCCAGTCCTCGGCAACAGAGCTAAAAACTTATTGCGCCCTAGCGCATACGGTCTTACAAGTAATACAGTGGCCCTTTTAAGAGCCGGATGTCTAACACACAGAGACTGGACTAATTCAAAGATTATTCACGTTCAAATGTTAAGTTTCAAGTGTTGATTTAAGAGATTTTAGATAATTGTAATTAAATCTAGGGTGATCAAAAGATAATTGAAAAACAATACAAGAAGAAACTATAGTTAAGACCTGATAATCATGCAATGCTACAATTCACAATGGGTCAAGTATGAAAACTTCAGTTGTTGTCTCACAGAGTCAAAATGCAGTGTTCATGGTCTTTAGAGCCTCTAAACACAACAAATTAGTCTCACACCTACATCGTTGAGCGGGGATGTGACGTCCTAATTCATGAGCAATTTAACTACGTGGATGTGGTTTATGGGGTTTATGTCCTTGATTATGGACTTTTGTACCTCTAATCTTTTAAGCTGACTTAGCTTCAAAACTACTTCTACGAGCGGTGATGTGACAATTCTAAGTCGGTGTCTAGCTATCATCCCGTTTTATTAACCAAGCAAGGCAAATTAGGTATAGTTTCTATTATAACCGTGAATCTTATTGTAAAGACAAAAGCTTGCTCCCTACAGTCTTCCTTTCTAGCCTAGGGTTACTCCTTCGAGCTTTTACCTAAGTTTAATGAGTTTGTTTCATGGTGATCAAGCATAAAAACAACAATAACTAAGAATGCAAGACAAAACATTAACTAAGAACTCAAACCAAAGATGAATTCATGCAGTTACATTCATATCATGTGGCCTCAATCCTAGAGGAAGGGTTTTAGCCACTCATGTTTGTACAATTACTCAAAAACATGATTAAAATAATGTACTTACAAGAATAATTAAAAGAGAATGAAAATCCTTGAACCCTAGGTGAAGTTCTTCGCTTCTCCCTTCTCTCTTCTCTGCTTTCCCAAAATATTTATGTGATAATGATTTTAGAAGCTAAGGGTTTAATTTATACTAAGTAGGAATGTATAAAAATTGTCCGAACATGGGATTGCTCCGTGCCACGCTGCCCATCGCGCAGCAGCAACTTCGTGGCATAGAGTCATTGCACATGCCCATTGGAATGTGCCTTCTCAGTAGGTCTTGTGTGAGGCACCTGCCCGTCGCCCGGCGTGGCACGCTGCTGGACGCGCTTTATGGTTGCTGTGGCACGTCGCCCATCACGCAGGGCATCACCTGGCATCTGCACTCGCGCGTGCAGCCTAGGGCGTGGCACGCTGCCTGGCGCGGCCAGCCCTCTCCATGTGCGACATCATACGACTCTTTTGCCTTTTATTCCAAGCTTCTTCCTCAATCTTTAGCCATCATATTTAGTCCCTCCTAAGCATTTTACACCTACAAAAGAAAGACTAATCATATTAGCAAAGACTAATCATATTGGTTAATTCATGAACAAAAACAACTAAATTCACATGAGAATGTAATCAATTAAATCAACAAACATGGCTAAAACTAAGTTGTAAATAACACTTGGGCACGTAATTATTCCCAATATCATTAGGACCGCATAGGAGAGTGCCTAGTTGGCTCAGATGTTTGATTCGGGTGTGGGAAACCTGGGCACAAGCACAGGGAGTGTCCTTAGGTTAGACATGGTGACAACAGAGGTTGTGCCCAGGCCACCAGTTCAACAGTAGCTCCAACAACACGTCTTTTCCAGAAGGGTACTTCTACTGGTGCATCTGGTGATCAATTCTAGAATAGATTCTATGCACTCTCCTCTGGCCAGGAGCAGGAGACTTCACCTGATGTGGTTATGGGTATGTTATGAGTGTTTTATATTGATGTGTATGCATTTCTTGATCCTGGAGCCACATTATCCTTTGTGACTCCTTATGTTTTTGTCCGTTTTGGTGTCAGTCCTGAAATCTTATTTGAACCTTTCTCAGTCTCTACTCCAATCGGTGACTCAGTTAAAGGTCGACGGGAATACAAAAATTGCTATGTCATAGTCCTTCAGAAAGTCACTTCAGCCGACCTAGTAGAGTTAGACATGACTGATTTTGATGCGATCTTCAGCATGGATTGGAAACATGCATGTTATGCTTCAGTTGATTGTAGAACCCGTTTTGTAGAGCTTCAATTTTTGGGTGAGCCAGTCTTAGAAAGGGAGGGTAGTTCAGATGTTTCTGTAGGTCGCTTTGTCTCCTACCTAAAGGATAGAAAGATGATTTATGAGGATTATGTTTACCATCTAGTTTGGGTTAAGGATGCTATATATGAGACCCCAACTCTCCAATCTGTCCCTATTGTATGTGAGTATCCAGAGGTGTTCCTAGATGATCTACCAGGAGTCCCTCCCGAGCGGGAGATTGACTTTGGTATTGACCTTCTTCCCGATACGCAACCTATATTTATTCCTCCTTACAGAATAGCTCCAGTCGAGCTAAAGGAGTTGAAAGAATAGTTGAAAGATCTCATAAACAGGGGGTTTATTATGCCTAGCAAGTCTCCATGGGGTGCACCGGTTCTCTTTGTTCAAAAGAAGGATGGTTCTCTTCAAATGTGTATTGATTATCGTCAGTTGAATATGGTCACAATCAAGAATAAGTATCCCCTCCCCAGGATTGATGACTTGTCTGACCAGTTCCAGGGTGCAAAATGCTTTTCAAAGATAGAACTCAGATCCAACTATCACCAACTCAGAGTTAAGGAGAGTGACATCCCGAAGACAATCTTCAAGACTCGGTATGGTCACTATGAGTTCATAGTTATTTCTTTTGGACTAACGAATGCCCCTGTAGCTTTCATAGATTTGATGAACAAAGTGTTCAAGTAGTAGTTGGATATGTTCGTGATTGTCTTCATAGATGATATCCTCATCTACTCTCAGAGAGAGGAGGAGCATGCCACTCACTTAAGGGTTGTGTTGCAGACTCTTAAGGACCATCAGTTTTTTGCTAAGTTTAGCAAATATGAGTTTTGTCTTGTCTCAGTGGCATTCTTGGGTCATGTGGTGCCTGGTGAGGGTGTTCAAGTGGACTCTCAAAAGTAGAGGCAGTGAAGAATTGGCCTAGACCTGTTAGTCCTACAGATATCAGGAGCTTTTTTGGTTTAGCTAGTTACTACCGGAGGTTTGTAGAGGGATTTTCATCTATCACAACACTATTGACCAAATTGACTCAGAAGAAGGCTAAGTTTTAGTTGTGTAATGCTTGTGAGAAGAGCTTCTAGTAGTTGAAAACTCGACTCACTTCAGCCCCAGTTTTGACTCTACTGAGGGTACCAATGGTTTTGTGGTGTATTGTGATGCTTCGAGGATCTACCTTGGGTGTGTATTGATGTAGCGTGGCAAAGTAACTACATATGTTTCTAGGTAGCTTAAGACCCACAGAAGAACCATCTGACTCATGATCTCAAGTTGGAGGAAGTAGTCTTTGCCTTGAAGATTTGGAGGCATTATTTGTATGTGGTGCATATGGATGTGTTCACGGACTACAAGAGCCTACAATATGTGTTTACCCATAAGGCCTTAAACTTGTGACAAAGGAGATGGATAGAGCTTCTCAAGGATTATGATATGAATATCCTTTACCATCCAGGTAAGGCCAATGTAGTGGCAGATGCCCTTAGTAGATTGCCTATGGAAAGTGAGTTCCACGTTGACGATGGGAGGAAGGAGTTGGTGAAGGATGTGCTTCGGCTTTCATGGTTAGGGGTTTACCTTGTTGACTCAACAGATGGTGGTGTCATTATTTAGAATGGGTTCGAACCTTCTTTAGTTACAGAAGTCAAGGCAAGGCAAGATGAGGATCCGATATTAGCAAAGTTGAAAGAAGCGGTCCAGAATCAGAAGGTGTAGTTCTTCTCCCAAGGGGGAGATGGTGTGCTTCGATATTAGGGTCGTTTATGTGTTCTGGGTATTGATGATTTGAGAGAACGGATGTTACATGAGGCTCACGATTCCTGATATTCTATCAATCCAGGTGCCACCAAAATGTACCGTGACCTACAGGAAGTCTACTGGTGGAATTGCATGAAGAAGGATATAGCAGAGTTTGTGGCTAATTGTCTAAATTTTCAAAAGGTGAAAGTGCTGTGAGTTTACAACACTTTCGATGTTCAAAACAAAGAAAATAACATGGACTTAGGTGTGTTTATATGGATATAAGGCACTTTTTCTTTTGTTACTGGAGAAATAGGTGTTGGAGCAAGAATGTGCAAAAGATAGCCCGAAAGTACAAATATGCTAAAGTCACAATCTCAGTACGAGTCGTAGGATGATGCTATGAGCCGTATTGAAGACCGTGAAAAGTTTTAGATGGATAAGTTGTGAAGAGTGCATCCTATCACTCTCAGTATGAGTCGTATAATGCTTGTACAACTCGTAGCATTAAGTCGTGGAAATATTCAAAAGAATTGAACAAGGGACTGACTCCTGACACGGATAGACAGTACGAGTCGTACCATCACACTTGTGACAATATTTAGAAAAATTGAGAATTCTCAGAGTCAAGCCATGGAAAACAGTACGACTTATACCAAGGCCCAACACTTAGCAAAATTTCAGCAAGCCAAGGACATACGGATAACAGGTAAGACCCGTACAATCCTGCTACGGGTCATAGGATCTGTCGTGGCTCAGGCAGCACGAGTTATGGAAATTTACCCTATTAGCATAGGAAAAGGATTCTTCTGTCTATATAAATACTTTTTATGTTTTATTTTCAGTAGAAGATGTGAGAAGACGTTAGAGAACTTTAGAGAACATAGAGACAACATAAAATTGAGTTGATTGACGTGTGATCAACCTTTTCTTGATTTCTTCTTGATCTTTGTGAATTGTTCTTGAGTTATTTCGGATAAAATCAAAGAAGTTTTTCTCTCATCTACCATTGTAAGTATTAAATTATGTGTTTAATTATGAATGCATATAACAACCTTGCAACTATGAGAGGCTAAACCTCCATAGCTAGGGTTGTGGGAACCATGGTGGATTAATGAGTTAGGGTTGTACAAAAGTGATTCAAAACCAATGCAAAATAATTGTATTGTATTCTTCTTAACGGTGTACAACGTTAGGACTTGCCCGAATTCTTTACTTCCTTAAGCCTAGAGAGGTAGAGATTAGGAAAAGAGAATTACAACAAAGCCTTGATCTTGATGATCATTGTATTAACTTGAGTTGTGGTCGCAGGATAGTTAAATTTGAAACAAATTGATAACGGTTAATTTGAAATCTCTAATGAGACCTGACCCGGTGATTGAGTATAGTCATTCAATAGGGACGAACCAGTCATTTGGATGAACCCTAGTTATCAATTCTACAAGTAAGCATTGGTATTGATCATGTGTGTATACCCTAGGCAGTTATGAACCCTTGGGGACACAAACCCTATTTATTCTTAACTCTTAATTTTACATCACAATTTCAATCATATTTTTTAATTATTATTTTTCTTAAACCCCCCAAATTAGAGTAACTAACCAACAAGTTCACTTACTGGTATTAGTCTGAATTTTCCATATTCTCTATGGGTTCCAACCTCTTTGTTTGGTTCTTTATTGACAACGTCCGCTTCATACTTCAGTAGGAGGTGTGGTTTGAGCGTTATCAAAAAGTGGTGCCGTTGCCTGGGAATACAACTAAGATTAGATTAATTGCTTGTATTTAACTTTTCATTGTTATTTCCTATTTTACATTTATGTTTTTTGTTGTTTTGTCTCATCCAGGGCAGCTCATGGCAAAGCCAAGCATATAAGACAGCGGAGGATGAGTCTGAGTTCCTTGATGAAGTCTAAGTAGTCAAGATACTTACGTCGTGCCGCAACGTTAAATTAGGCGCTGCATGGGAGGCAACCCATGGATGGTGAAGTCTGAGTAGCCACAGGTATGTTCCCTTCCCTCTGTTTTTGCATTCTATGCTTTGGGGATGAAGCATGCTTTTTAAAAAGGGGAGGAGGTGTACTTGTTATTTTTGGGGATTTTAATTCATTCGAGGGTTTTTCTTGCTGTGTTTCTTTTCCCTCGGGCATGCAGTCTAGTAGAACCGGCATGTTTAGGATTTTATTTTCTTATTTTGTGGTTTTTGTTTAATTAGGAAATAACTTAGGAGTACTCAGCCAATGAAAGTGCACTAGTTTTGAATTTTTGAAAAAATTGACCCTGTTTAAAATTTTTAATGCATTAGCGATGTATTTCTGATTGCATGCATGATTTATGTGGATCTTTTATTGTCATTTAGTTTATTAGAATGAGTAGTATTGTTAATCCATGTGTAAACCATACAGGTAAAAGTGAATATAAGTCATGTTCCATGAGTGAGTGAGGTTTGATATTTAGTTCAGTACTATGTTGAAGATCTAGAACTTGCTTGGTTGGTCTTTGCATAGGCTAAGGATGGTTGGTTAGGATATGATAATAGACCATTTTTTTAAGCTCACTTTTAGCCTAAATGACCCTACCAAAATCATATGATTTCCTTGATCCCAATTTTGAGCCTTTAATATACCATTTTTCTTTGACTAACCGATGAACCATATCCATTTTTTTAATAATGAACCCATTTTGGCCTGGTCCTTCCTTGGACATTGTGAACCTCAACATAGGATTAATGCCTAAGTTGAGGGTGGCTAGAGTAGGGGTGCAAAAATGGTGGGAACGAGGAAAAGGGAAAGAAAAGAGAAAAGGTTAAAAATGAGGTGTGGTGTGACAAATGAGAAAAAAAAAGAGAGATGAAAAAGTTGAAAATCTTGAAAAAGAAAATTCAAAAGAAAAAAATAATGCTTGAAAAGGTTGAAAATACAACACACGCATACAAATGCATATAAAAGAGGTAAAAAGAGAGGAAAAGGAATGAAAAGAAAAGAGAGTGAAATAGGTGAACGGTGAAGCCAATGTATGTAGTGCCAAGGAAGGGTTAGTCACTTAAAAATCTCTTGTATTTATCATTTCCAGCCTAAATCCTACATTACAAGCCAAAGCAAGTCCTACAGTGATCTTAATCTGACCATTTGACAGACCGAAGCAGAGAAAATAAGGGCAAACCTATGGTATCTGATACACAGTTCTTGAAACTTTTTTGTGAGAGTGAGAGTCTTACTTGTTTAGTCCCATGCAATATCTGAGACTATATCTGTGAGTGGGAACTTTATTTGTTATAAGGGTATATGGGTTATGTTTGCTTTTACTATTGGTCTGTGTGAAAAGCATCGGCGATGAACTGATTGCGTGTTGATAGCTAGATGACATATCTTGATTCATGCTTAGCATGTTTTCTGGTTGCTTGTGGAACATTAGCTGATCATTGTTCATGGAAGAAGGGTGAAAAAGTTGTTGAATGTATAGTGAAAATTTTGTTTGGTATTGGTTGTAGTATCCTAGGTTTATTTTCTAGTTGAGTGTCATGTTTAGCTTTTTCTTTTCTTTTCCTGAGGACATGCAAAAGTCTTAAGTTGAGGGTGTTCATGTGCTGTGAGTTTACAACACTTTCGACGATCAAAACTAAGAAAATAACATGGACTTAGGTGTGTTTATATGGATATAAGAAACTTTTTCTTTGGTTAAAGGACAAATAGGTGTTGGAGCAAGAATGTGCAAAAGATAGCTTGAAAGTGCAGAAAATGGGCTAAAGTCACAGTCTCAGTACGAGCCGTACTGAAGACCGTGAAAAGTTTTAGATGGCTAAGTTGTGAAGAGTGCATCCTACGACTCTTAATACTAGTCGTACAACTCTTGTACGAGTCGTAGCATTGAGTCGTGGAAATATTCAGAAGAATTGCACAAGAGGCTGACTCCTAACTCTGACAGACAAAATGAGTCATGGCAGCAAGGTACGAGTCGTACCATCACACTCGTGACGAACTTCAGAAAAATTGAGAATTCTCAAAGTCAAGTCACAGAAGAGCAGTACGACCCGTAGGAAGCATGTATGAGTCGTACCAAGACCCAACACTTAGCAAAATTTCAGCAATCCAAGGACATACAGATAGCAGGTACGACCCTTACAATCCTTCTACGTGTTGTAGGATCTGTCATGGCTCAGGCAGCACCAGTTATGGAAATTTACCCTGTTAGCTTTGAAAAATAATTCTTATGTCTGTATAAATAATTTTTATGTTTTATTTTCAGTAGAAGACGTGAGAAGATGTTACAGAACTTTAGAGAACATAGAGACAACATAGAATTGAGTTGATTGACTTGTGATCAACCTTTTCTTGATTTCTTCTTGATCTTTGTGAATTATTCTTGAGTTATTTCAGATATAATCAAAGAAGTTTTTCTATCATCTACCATTGTAAGTATTGAATTATGTGTTTAATTATGAATGTATATCACAACCTTGCAACTATGAGAGGATAAAACCTCCATAGCTAGGATTGTGGGAACCATGGTGGATTAATGAGCTAGGGTTGCACAAAAATAATTTGAAACCAATGCAAAATGCTTGTATTTTATTCTCTTCATACTTAAACGTTTCTTAATGGTGTACAACGTTAATACTTGCCTGAATTCTTTACTTGCTTGAGCCTAGAGAGGTAGAGATTAGGAAAAGAGAATTACAACAAAGCCTTGATCTTGATGATCATGGTATTAACTTGAGTTGTGGTCACAGGATAGTTAAATTTAGAACAAATTGATAACGATTAATTTGAAATCGCTCATGAGACCTAACCCAGTGATTGAGTATAGTCATTCAATAGGGACGAACTAGTCGTTTGGATGAACCCTAGTTATCTCTACAATTAAGCATTGATATTGATCACGTGTGTATACCCCAAGCAGTTATGAACCCATGGGGACACAAACCCTAGTTATTCTTAACTCTTGATTTTACATCACAATTTCAATCATTGTTTTTAATTATTGTTTTTCTTAAACCCCCCAAATTGGAGTAACTAACCAACAAGTTCACTTTCTAGCATTAGTCTAGATCTTTCATATTCCCTATGGGTTCGACCCCAACCTCTTTGTTGGATTCTTTATGACAACGTCCGCTTCATACTTCAGTAGGAGGTGTGGTTTGAGCGTTATCATTGAGCATCAAAGAATTAGGGGTATGTTATAAGACATTAGTATCCCTACTTGGAAGTGGGAAGAGATCATCATGGACTTCATCATAGGGTTGCCTCATACTTGCTAACAGTATGACTTTATTTTTGTGGTCGTGGACAGGTTGACCAAAGCAGCTCATTTCTTACAGATCAAAACTACCAATTCAGCTGAGGATTATGCTAGATTGAACATTCGGGAGTTATTATGATTGCATGGAGTGCCATTATCCATCATTTCAGATATAGATACTTAGTTCACCTCCCAGTTTTGGAGTTCATTGATAGGGCCAGATTCAATTCATGAGGCCGTGAAGAAAGCTCAACTTATTAGAGATAGGCTGAAAACAGCTCAGAGTCGACAGAAATCTTATGTGGATGTGAGGAAGAGAGAACTTGAGTTTGAGGTTGACGATTGGGATTTATGAAAGTGTATCCTATGAAGGGAGTTATGAGATTCGAAAAGAAGAGGAAGCTTATTCCCTGTTATGTGGGTCTATACAGGATTGTGAGACGTGTTGATAAGGTGGCCTATGAGTTGGAACTACTAGTGGAGTTAACTTTGGTGCATCTAGTGTTCCATGTGTCCTTGTTGAAGAAATGCATCCATGATCCAACCTTGGTTGTTCCGGTAGAGATTATTGGAGTGAGGGACAGCCTTACCTATGAGGAAGGAGTAGTTGAGATCCTTGATCATTAGGTTCATAAGTTGAGGAATAAGGAGCTAGCTTCAGTAAAGGTTTTGTGGAGGAATCAGCTTGTCGAGAGATCTACATGGGAAGCCAAAGAAAATATGATGGCTAGATACCCGCACCTATTCCCTCCCAGTCCTGTTCCAATTTGATGTATCAGTTTTCCTCCATCATACTCTATTTAGTTTCATGCCAAATTCATATCTCTAAGTTTCTTTCATGTAATAACATGCATATATGTTTCATAAATTCAGTATAGTCATGTATTTCAGTCCAGAATCAGTCACTCTATCAGTTTTCAACTTTAGCTGTTTAATTTTGGAATTTGCAGTTCCTTTCCTAACCATTTAGTATGCTTAGTCTACATTCGATGATGAATGTTCCCAATGGGGAGATATTGTAATACCCCGAAAGTCCCTAATATAAGGCCCGAGATTTCAAACAGAGAAAATAGGAAATCTACACCAGTTCACAGAACAAGTCATTAGGTGACCCGTTGTGTGACCCGACGGGTCATTAAGTGGCCCATTGTGTTTTGAGGCATTTAGATGGATGTTGTTTCTCAGGGTACTTAATGGGTTGGGACGATGAGTCTTCGTGACTCCCTACGAGTCGCTGCACGACCTATCAAGTGTATATGGGGTGAAGAAAAAACTTTTTTGCAGTGTTAGCACTGGATTTAGGGGGGACGAGTTGTCGTGCCCTTAACAACTCATTAAGTTGGTTGTAAGGTGAGAAGGTTGGAAGAATGGGAAATTCCAGTAGTGGTGATGAGGGAAGACTATGGGTCGTTAGAGGACCTAACGACTTGTTAGGTCCCTGGTTGGGACTAGCAGTATCTATATTTCTGTCGAATCATTAAGGGTGTTTTCGTAATTTCTAAGCTTCTAAGTCCTAAACCACATCATTTTAAGCTTGGAAAAGGGTGTTTTAGAGGGATAATAAACCCTAGCCTATTCATTATCTTCCTAAAACTCTAATTAGAAGATCTAAGTCTCTCAAATTCTCTCAAGCTTTCTAAGGTTCTTACTCAAATTTCTCCAAAGAACCAATTGGGTATTTCAAGACTTGTTGTTGATTTCCAATTTACAGGTATGTGGGCTTATTCAATGATGTGTTCTTCCACCCTCATTCCTTTCTCTAATCAAATTCATGTTAACCCATCCCCCAAATCCTAAATTCGAAATTCAAGGGGGGTTCACATTGGATTATGATATTTTTTTCATGATTCTCTTATGGGTAAATTGATACTAATTTATGATTCCCATGATTGCGGTTTTAAGATTCCTTCAAGCTTTCATGAATTGTAGTTCTTATATTACAAGTATGATTATGAACTTCTAGGGCTAAAATTCCTTTTCATGAGATTCTATGATCCTCCTAAGATTTCAATTTTCTTAATACCTAATTTATGTTTTATGATTATAATGCATGATTTCTATAAGAACTCTTCATGAATTTAAAGTATGAGGATTTTCTCAAGTATGCATGACTTTTATGATTATCAAGTTTGTGATTATAGCTGACTCACAGGCCTTTCTTTCATGGCTAGCTCACATATTTCAAACTAGTTCACGTATATTATGATTTAAACTAGCCCATGAACTTCATGTATGATTTCAGGATATTTCTTATGAGCCACATGCATATTTTGGGAGTAGTATCTAGCACCGAGTAGACCCCGCATTCAAGAAAATCCTGAGGTCTTGTCAGCCCGAGGCTGTGTATACAACTGATATATAGCAGTTTGTTTTCTTGATTTTGAGTCACTGGTAGGCACCAGTGGTGCATATGCTCATCCAGGTCAGCCCAGATCCCAGTGTGGCATTAGGTGCCAGTCATGCCTCCTAAGGTGGGGTGTGACAAGTTGTTCTTGTAGGTCACTTCATTTCCTACCTTAAGGCTAGAAAGATGATTTTTAAGGGTTGTGTTTAACATTTAGTTCGGGTTAAGGATGCTACATCCAAAGCCTCCACTCTCCGGTTAGTTACTACAGTGTGTGAATATCCAGATGTTTTTCCAGATGATCTACCAGGAGTCCCTCCCGAGCATGAGATTGATTTTGATATTGACCTTCTTCCCCATACACAACCTATATCTATTCCTCCTTATTGAATGGCTCCAGCTAAGCTAAAGGAGTTGAAAGAGCAGTTGAAGGATCTCTTAGATAAGGGTTCAGACTTATCAAGTCCCCATGGGGTGCACCCGTTCTCTTTGTTCGAAAGAAGGATGGTTCTCTTCTTATGTGCATTGACCATCGATAGTTAAACAAGGTTATAATCAAGAACAAGTATCCCCTCCCAAGAATTAATGACTTGCTTGACCAACTTCAGGGTACCAAGTGCTTTTCAAAGATAGACCTCAAGTTCGGTTATCATCAGCTCAGAGTTTGGGAATGTGACATCCCAATGACAGCCTTCAAGACTCGGTATGGTCACTATGAGTTTATAGTTATGTATTTTGGACTAACGAATGCTCCTTCAACTTTTATGGATTTGATTAACAGGGTGTTCAATCCGTACTTGGACATGTTCATGATTGTCTTTATATACAACATCCTTATATACTGTTGGAGCGAGGAGGAGCATTATGCTCATTTTGTGGATTGTGCAATAGACCCTTAAGGATCACCAGCCGTATGCTAATGTCAGCAAGTGTGAGTTTTAGCAAGACTCAGTGGCATTTTTGGGCCACATGGTGTCAAGCGAGGGTGTGCAGGTGGACTCTCAAAATATAGAGGCGGTGAAGAATTTTCCTATACCAGTTAGTCCCGTGGATATCAGGAGTTTCTTGGGTTTATCTGGCTACTACAGGAGGTTTGCTAAAGGATTTTCATCTATTGCAACACTATTGCTAAGTGGACCCAGAAGAAAGTTAAATTTCAGTGTCCGAATGCCTGTGTGAAGAGTTTTCAAGAGTTAAAGATTTGACTCACTTCAGCCCCATATTGACCATACCTTAGGGTATAGATGGATTCATTGTGTATTGTGTTGCCTCTAGGGTTGGTATTGTTTGTATGTTAATACAGCATGGTAAGGTCATTGCGTATGCCTCTAGACAACTTAAGACTCACGAGAAGAATTATCCGACGCATGACCTAGAATTGGCAGCAGTTGTGTCCACATTGAAGGTTTGGAGGCACTACTTGTATTGGGTTCATGTAGATGTGTTCACAGACCATAAGAGCCTTTAGTACGTGTTTACTCAGAAGGACCTAAATCTGTGAAAATGGAGGTGGTTAGAGCTTCTCAAGGACTATGACATGAGTGTCCTTTATTATCTGAGCAAGGCCAATGTAGTAGTGGATGCTCTTAGTAGGATATCCATGGAGAGTGTTTCTCATGTGAAGGATGAAAGGAAATAGTTAGTGAAGGATGTCCATAAGCTTGCTCGTTTAGGAGTTCGCCTTATTGATTCGGCGGATGGTGGTGTCATTATTCACAATGGTTCAGAATTCTCTTTGGTGATTGAGGTCAAGGATAGGTAAGACGAGAATCCTATTTTGGTAAAGTTGAAGCAAGTGATTCAGAATCAAAAGGTAGGGGTCTTCTCCCAAGGGGGAGATGGAGTACTTTAATATCAGGATCATTTGTGTGTTTCGGGAGTTGATGATTTGAGGGAGCAGATATTGCATGAGGCTCATGGTTCCTGATATTCTATACATACAAGTGCCTTCAAGATGTATTGTGACCTATGGGAAGTCTATTAATGGAATGGCATGAAGAATGACATAGCAGAGTTGCGGCTAAGTATCTGAACTGTGAACAAGTGAATTGAGCATCAAAGACTAGGAGGTGTGCTGCAAGACATCAATATCCCCACTTGGAAGTGGGAAGAGATCAATATTGACTTCATTACAGGTTTGCCTCATACTCATCCATAGTATGACCCTATTTGGGTGGTTGAAGACAGGTTGACTAAAGTAGCATATTTTCTACTGGTCAAAACTACCGACCCAACAGAGGACTATGCTAAATTGTACATTCGAGAGTTAGCTTGGTTGCATGGATTTCTCTTGTACATCATATCAAATATAGGTACACAATTACCTCGCAGGTTTAAAGATCATTTCAGAAGGGACTCGGTACTCAGGTTAAGCTTAACACAAATTTTCACCCGCGGATGGATGGTCAAGCCGAGCGAACCATTCAGACCCTTGAGGATATGTTGAGAGAATGTGTTATTGACTTGAAAGGTGGTTGGGATGATCATTTACCTCTTATTGAGTTTGCTTGCAGCAACAGTTACCACTTGAGTATTCAGATGGCTCCATTTAAGGCTCTTTCCGGGTGGAGGTGTAAGTCACCTATTGGTTGGTTTGAGGTAGGTGAAGCTATGTTGATAGGGCAAGATTCCGTTCATGAGGTCATGGGGAAAGTTCGACTTATAAGAGAAACGTTGAAAACAACTTAGAATCGTCTAAAGTCATATGCCGATGTTAGGAAGAGAGAGCTTGAGTTTGAAGTTGATGATTGGGTGTTCTTGAAGGTATCTCCCATGAAGGGGGTGAAGAGGTTTGGAAAGAAAGGGAAGATTATTACATAATATGTTGGTCCCTACCGTAATGTGAGATATGTCGGCAAAGTGGCCTATGAGTTAGATCTACCAATGGAGTTGGCTTTAGTACATCCGGTCTTTCATGTATAATTGTTAAAGAAGTCCATTGGTGATTCAACTTTAGTTGTTCCGGTGGAGAGCGTAGGTGTGAAGGACAACCTTAGCTATGAGGAGGTGCTAGTTGAGATCCTCGATCATCAGGCTCGGAAGTTGAGAAATAAAGAAGTAGCTTCAGTAAAGGTTTAGTAAAGGAATCAGCTTGTTGAGGAAGCTAAGTGGGAAGCCGAAGTAGATATGATGGCTAAATACCTGCATCTTTTCCCTTTCGACTCTATTCCAGCTTGAGATATCAGTTTCCTCCTTAGTATTCTATGCAATATCATGTCTAGTTCATGTGTCTTAGTTTCCTTTATGTAAGTGCATGTATATGCGATTCATGAATTCATTCCACTCATGTAAATCAGTTTGGAGTTAGACACTTTGTCAGTTTTAAGCTTTAGATATTTAATATTTGGGATTTTAGTTCCTTTCCCTACCTTTTCGATATGTTTGCCCATATTCGAGGATGAATGTTCCCAAGGGGGAGATATTGTAATACCCCAAAAGTCCCTAAGATCAGACCTGAGGGTTGAGCGGAGAAGGCAGGAAGAAATCTGCAGAAGCCACAGAACGACTCGTCAGGTCACCTGATGAGTCATGAAGTGGCTCGTGATGAGAAGTCAGGTCAGTGAATAGTCTTGGTCAGGGGGTCTTCATGGATGGTACAATGATTTGTGGTGTCACTTCACCACTCATCAGGTGGCTCATTACCAGGATTCCTAGTAATCAGGATGAAAGGAAGTAATGAGTCATCGTGTCGCCCACAAGTCATGGTGTTCCTTGTGAAGTATGCGAGTGGGGNGTAGGCAGTGTTGGAAACGGATTGAGGGACGAGTCTCATGCACCTAACAACTCGTAAAGTGACCTGTGGGTTGATAAAGTTCAGTAAATGAGGATTTTTCCAGTGAAGATGATGAGAGAGGACCACGAGTCATTAGCAGATCCAATGACTCGTCAAGTCCCTCGTGCTGACTGGTAGTGTCACTTTTCCTGCGAATTTAGTGAGGGTGTTTTTGTAAATCCTAAGCCCCTAAACCCTACACTACGTTGTTTTAAGCTCTGTTAGGAGGTTCTTAAGAGGGTTTAGCCTATTCTAACCCCTTCCCCTCCATGCATGCAAAATTAGAGGATACCATAGGAGATCAAGCCTAAAATTTTCAAGTTCTTCCCCAAATCTCTTGGGCTTTCAAGAAAAGGTGTAGATTCAGTTTACCCAGGTATGTAGGGTCATGAATGAGAGTTTTCGTCCACTCTTATACCCAAATCTCTCTCCAAGTTCATGAATTCAAGTATTAATTCAAGTGTATGATCATATGGTGTTTTAACCCAAATTTATGAAATTCTCTATGATTTCTCTATGGGTCAATTTCCTTCATGTTTCAAATGATGTTTTAAGATTCATGGGTAGATTTTACGTACCAATTGATTACAAATTCATGTTTTAAAAAGATTATGCCTAATTATGCAAGTTTATGAAAAGTATAGTTTATGATTGATGGTTTCAAGTACGATGAAATATCTAGCATGTATGAATCTTTACAAAATTACCCATGTATGTATTTATGATTTTACTTATGATGTCTATTTCATGCAAGCATGATGTTAAAATTTGGGCAAGCCCACTCAAGTTAAGCATGATTTCATGATTTAGCCAAGGCTAATAAGTTCAGTTATCTCATGTTTTGGAGTCAAGACTCCTCATATGTTAAGATTTAAGTTATGTTTGGATATATGATTATATGAGCATTATATATGTTTTGGGAGTAGTGTCTAGCACCAAGTAGGCTAGGGGTTCCAAGGTTCCCCAGTCTCATAAACTATGCGCCAATGTAGGTGTACTTTGGGGCCTCTCAATATAGTGTTTCCCTGGCCCAAGGGCACATCGTGATATCACACCTTACTTAATCCTTCGCCCTGGCAAGGCTTAGGATGGCCCTCTTCCATGTGGACAAGATGTGGGATCATCATGCACTCATACATGGTGGTTTTAAGTTAAGACAAGTCTCCCATTGTTCCTTATGATTTCAGTAATGCATATACTATAAGATATTATATCATATTTTCAACAGGTTTGATCCAAGGATTAGTTTATTAGCTTTTACCTATGATTTCAGATATGGCAAGCCATATGCACTTATTTTCAGTTTATGTCTATTCATGGTTTCATATATCGACATGCAACCTTTACTCTCAGAATCTTATGATGTTATGATTTATAATATGCATGATTTCAGTTTTTAGTTACTGAGCGTATTTTACTTACCTTTCATACTCAATATATTTAAAGTACTGACCGCATACTCTATGTTATATCGTTTCATAACACAGGTTCAGATGTTCCGACTCAGTCTCGCCATTAGCCAGTCTCCTAAGTTTATCCAAGTGCTATTGTCAGTGAGTCATCCTTCGAGGACCTTCAGTTAGTTGAGTATGTTATTTTAAGCTTCATACTTCTAGTGAGCTAGTTGGAGTGTTGTCCCATCAGCTCGTTCGTATGTTAGAGGCTTTTCAGACATAGACTTGTATATTCAGCTTCGGATTCTGTGATGTGATGTTTCTGTTGGATAAACGTTTGTTACTCAGATATCTGCTAATTCAGAATTCAGTTATCAGCTTTGTTATAATGACCTTTAGTTTCCATGTTCATGCCATGGGTTGTGTAATACCCCGGAAGTGCGTAAGAATAGACCCGGAAGTTAAAAGTTGACAACGACAGAAATTGGGAAAAATTGCACAGAACGGGCCATGGAATGACTCGTGGTAACAAACCATGAATCGTTGTATACGGTCGTTGGTTAGGGGAGTGTTGGTGGCATTCGAGGCAACGAGTGGTATGGCGACCCGTTGTGAGATACAACGGGTCATCCTTTGCAGTCGTGGTGAAACATGGATTTCAGCAGGTGGGATACAACGGGTCTACCAACGATTCCTTGTGAGCTATAATGACCCATTGTCACTGGTTATTGTTTGGATTCCTAGGATATAAGTGTAAATGACGGATCAAGACCACGACTCATTGGAAGCAACTACAAGTCGCGGTGAGGCTCGTGATAAGAAGGTTCAACTTTTGTGATGAGCAAACAACAGACAATGAAACGGATTGTTGTTCCATAGGACGAGTCATCCTGTCCGTCCATTGGTCAGTTTCGAAAGTAAGCTACAATAGTGCATACCACGAGCGATAGTAAGTTCAACCCGGCCAGTTTGCAGATTCATTAAGGGCATTTTCGACTTTTCCACGCTATGATACCCTAAACTATGTCCATTTAGCTTATGAAAGGTGGGTTTTTAGGGGGATAATTTATTCTAAGTCCCCATTCATGCATGCAAGAACATACAGAGGTAATCTAAGGTGATTCAAGGCTCTTCTCTTTAATTCTTCCAATTTCCTTCTTGGGAAACCAAGGAAAGTTAAGAAACAGTCATTCTCAGATATGTAAGGCTATCAATGGGTGATTTCTTCCACACCCATGCCCATCCTCTATGATTTTTACGAAAATTTTATTTAAAAGCTCATGGGGTTTTGAAGATGATTTTTATAAAAGTCTAATGATTTGATAATGGGTTTTGTGATTTTAGAATCTCATCATAATCTATGGGTTTTGATAAGTTTTTATTATCTAAATCATTTATAATCTTATCGATTTAGATTTCTATGAAGTTAAGCCTAATTATGCATGACCAATGATGAATTGATTTATGATCTTCTCTTCAATGATGATATTTACAAACCCAACATGATTTATGATTTGAATTATGGATTTATGATATTACCCATCATGATTATATGAATTCCAAGCTATATGCATGAATTACAAGTATGTATGAATCTTATGAATTATGAACTATGTTTTGGTCGACTCACGGGCCTCATTTCATGGCTAGTTCACGTATGTATAAGAATGTTTATGATTATCATAATTTAACTAGCCCATGGATTCATGTATGTTATTCTATGAGCACTATTTATGTTTTGGGAGTAGTGTCGAACACCGAGTAGGTTCGGAGCCTAGGTTCTGCCTCAGACCTCATAAACTATGTGCCACCATAGGTATGTTGGGACCTCCTATGGGACTATCCCCAGCCCAAATGGCCCTTTTCATGGTGAATTCACACTTTCATGGTTCTATCGGGCTTCATGTGTGCTCATATGGGGTATGTCGGTTAAGAGAATCTAACACTGTTCCTTATGATTTATGCATGTTATGATTATGTATGTTGTCTCAAGTCATGTTCAATGAAGCTTCTCTCTTATGATTATGATTACAATTGTATTACGAATGTTTTGAAAACCTTGAGCCTTATGTTATATTATGATATTTATGTTCTGACCATGTTGTCCTACTCTTATGTTCATTTATGAGTTTCAATTATTTTAAATGTCTATTTTACTTGCCTTGCATACTCAGTACATTTCACGTACTGACCGCATACTTTCTATGTTGTATTATTTCATGATGCAGGACCCGAGTCTCAGGCTCACCCTCCTCAGTAGCTCCTCAGAGTTCGTTATCAGCTTATTTGGTTAGTCCTCATTTTCTAAGGGCCATATGACCAGACTCTATTTTTTCTCTTTTAGTTTCAGTATCTTAGGGTTAGTTAGGATGTTGTCCCATCAACCCGTCTTGCATGATTAGAGGCTTTTCAGACTATAAGTTGTATTCAGCCATCATGTATGGATCATGTATTGTCTTTTCTCCGTTATTATGACATGTTTACATTTTCTTATGTTAAGTCTTCCTCTTATGTGAATGAATTAGATGTATGCTCATGCTATGGGTCGATTTGGGATCTTTCGGAGCTCCCTGTCCCGTGTCTACGACTCGGGTGTACGTGCGTGTTAAACCCCGTAAATTCTTGACATGTAGATGGCCTATTCGCATGTTGGTTAGGAGTTTTAGAGTGCCACACATGCTAGAAAAAGGCCCGGGGAAAGATCGGACAAGCGCCAAGTCGGCGCGTCGCAAGGCAAAATGCGACTTATAGGTCCCAATTATATATAAGCCTCC
>JACEIK010005202.1:72457-89488 GCA_018107945.1 Datura stramonium
AGACTCGAGAGTTGAAATAGAAAAAACTGGAAATCTGGCACCAGGTCACATAACTAGTCGTTTTGTGACCCATGGGGTAGACCACGAGTCGTGAAGAGACTCGTGGTGAGGTGCAGGACTTGAGTTGAAATTTTGGGTTTTCAAGTTCCCATGGACCTGACCATAAGTCGTGGTCAGTCCCCACGACTCGTTGAGTTAGTCATGGCCAAGGGCTATGGGAAGGAGAAGAAAAAGTTGGCAGCGCACCCTACGGTTGGTCATCGAGTCGTGGTAAGACACCACGATTTGTGGGATGAGTCGTAGTCAGCCGATTGCTGAAGATTTGAGTTATTGGACAGTGCACATGATGACTGATGCCACGACTCGTGGTCTTGGGTAACGATCTATCTAGTCCCTCGTGGGGACTGGTAGTCAGTTATTATTTTACGAATTTAAAGGGCTTTTCCGTAATTTCAATAGTCCTAAGGCCTAAACTACATCATTTTAAGCTTAGTTATGAGGGTTTTGAAAGAGTAAAATATATCCTAAGCCTTACCATTCCATGCATGCCAGACTAGGAGCTCTTAGAGGTGATCAAAGCTTCAATCCATCAATTCTTCTTTAATTTCTTTTGAGTGTTCAAGGAAGAGGGAAAAATCAATCTACCTAGGTGTGTGAGGCTATGAATGATAGTCCCTCTCACTCTCATGCCCAAACTTCTATCAATTTCCATGATATTCTACTTCTACAATTCAAGTTCCATGATCTATGGGGTTTACTCTAATTCTTGTGAAATTCTCTATGATCTATCTAAGGGTCAATTCATTTCATGAATTAAATCATGTTTTATGATCTATGTAACTATTTTGAATATAAATTTATAGATTTAGACTTAAATCAAATTATACCCAATTATGCATGTTTTTTTATGAAAAATCAAGTTATGATCTCATTATGATCTTTATCCTCTTTAGCGCACTATGATTTATGAAATGATTTCTCTTAAATGCTCACCATGATTTATGACTATCAAGTACAAATAATTTACAAGCATTTATTAACTTCATGATTTATGAATTTATGATTATGGCCGACTCACGGGCCTTATTTCATGGCTAGTTCATGTATTTTCAAGCTTATTTATGATTATCATGATTTAAATAGCCCATGAATGTCATGTATATTATCCTATGAGCACTACATATATTTTGGGAGTAGTATTTAACACCGAGTAGGTTCGGGGATTAGGTTTTGCCCCGAGTCTCAACACTATGTGCCACCATAGGTCACGATGGGGCCTCCCTTGAGACTGTCCCCTATGCCCAAATAGGCCTTTCGTGAGTGATATCACGCTCTTTCATGGTTCTACCTTTGGCAAGGTATGAACACCCTCCCGACTAGGGGTTTACAGGTCGGGCTCCATGTTCGCTCATATAGGGTATGTCGGTTATAAGAATCTCCCACTATTCCTCATGATTTATGTATGATTATGATTATACACTTTGGCTCAAGTCATGTTTAATAAAGCTTTTCTCTCGTGAGCATGATTATGAATGATTTACGAATGTTTTGAAACCTTGAGCCCTATGTTGCATTATGATATTTATGTTATGATTATATTGTCCTACTCTTATGAACTTTTTTTTATATTTTTGAATGTCCATTTTACTTACCTTTCATACTCGGTACATTCCATGTATTGACCGCATACTCTATGTTGTATTGTTTTATGATACAAACTCCGATTTTCAGCCTCAGCCCCGCCATTAGCTGGTTCCAGAGTTAGCATCTAGTCCAGTGGTGAGTCCTCATCTCCCAATGACCGTTTTCTATCAATTATCTTGCACTTTCAATTTTTAGACCTTTCGGGTTAGTTGGGGGTGTTGTCCCGTCAACCTGTCAGTTGTGCAGAGGCTTTTGGACTATATGTAGTAATCAACTCGTCATGTATCATGTGATTTATGACTTTGATGTTATGTTATTGATGAGATTTCTATTATGTTTGTAATCTCAGGTCTTCCGCTTTATTGACTAAGTTAGATGTATGTTCATGCCATGGGTCGACTTGGAGTCTCTTGGGGAACCTTGTCCCATGTCTTAATCCGGGCCTATGTTTGGGTCATGACAAACTTGGTATCAGAGCATTAGGTTTTGAAGTGTCTTAGGGTGTCTGAAATCCATGTTAAGTAAAGTCTTTTTCATGGATGTGAAGCGTGCCACACTTATGACAAAGAGGATATGAAACATTTAAGAAATATCCCCTTCTTTCGTGATCTCATGTTGTGCGATGAAATGTCTATCTATTCTTCTAACTCGTGTGATATACGTTTGTAGAATCATGATTCCACGTCGAGTGAACGAAAAGAAAAAAAGAAATGGCCACAAGAACTGCAACGGAGAGGGGCCCCACCAGCCTATGAGGAGCATGCCCCAAAGCCGTCTGCCCACGCCGAATTCAAGGCAGCAATACAAATGCTAGCACAGGCCTTGACCTCCCAGGTCAATCAACGGGCGGTGGCGCATGTCCCTTAGAATGGGAATGCGACGGCGGCTCGGGTTAAGGATTTTCTGAGGATGAACTCACCAGAGTTCCTTGTGTCAAAAGTAGATGAGGACTCGCATGAGTTCATTGATGATATTCTGAAGATCACCCAGGTCATGGGGGTGGCAAATGGGGAGTGCATCGACTTGGCCATTTATCAGCTGAAAGGGGTTGCGCATATTTGGTTCAAAAAGTTGAAAGATAGTAGGGCAGTGGGAGCAGGCCTTATCGGTTGGGATGAGTTTCATACCGCCTTTATAGATCGGTTCTTCCCTCATGAGATGAGGGAACTGAAGGCGGCCGGGTTTGTGAATTTGAAGTAGGGTAACATGTTAGTTCAGGAGTATGCTTTGGAGTTCACCCATTTATCCAATTATGCACCCAGGTGGCAGATCAGAGAGATCGAGTGAGCAGATTTGTACATGGAGTGGCGGACCACCTGGATAAGGATTGTAGAATCGTCATGCTGCATCAGGACATGGATTTTTCCCGCATAGTGTTACACGCCTAGAAGATGGAGGTGGTGTATCAAAGGGAGAGAGAGGCCAAGAGGTCCAAGACAGATAGTTATAGGACTTCTCAGCCTAAATCAGTGGTGGACATCGCCAGCAGTCTCATCGCCAGTCTTTTGTTCTAGCACCATCATCATCTAGTGCACCATCATCATCTAGTGATCAGAGGAGAAGTGCCTTAGACTCGAGGGGTCAGGGTAGCATGCAGATAGAGCACACCTTCCCATCCTGTGCGAAGTGCGGCAAGAATCACCTAGGCAGGTGTTTAGTTGGCTCAAATGCTTGTTCGGGTGTGGCAAACCCGGACACAAACTCAAGGATTGCCCTTTATCCAGATCAAGGTGGTGGTGGAGCCCGTCTGCGAGCCGCTAGTTCAACGGCTCCAGCAACACGTCCCTCCCAGTGGGTGCTTTGACTAGTTCAGTTGGCGGTCAGTGCAAGAATAGGTTTTATTCCCTTGCAACTCGACAGGAGAGGAGACTTCCCCTGACATGGTTACTGGTATGTTACGAGTTTTCCATCTTGATGTATATGCTTTGTTAGATCCAGGGGCTACCTTATCTTTTGTGACACCTTATATGGCTAGTAGTTTTGGAGTCAGTCCTTAAATCTTGTCAGAACCCTTCTCAGTCTCTACTCCAGTGGGTGACTCAGTTGTAGCTAGACGAGTGTATAGAAGTTTCCCGATTACAGTCTCTTAGAAAGTTACCTCAATAGATTTAGTAGAGTTAGCCATGACGGATTTTGATGTTATCCTCGACATGGATTGGCTATTTGCATGTTATGCCTCTGTTAATTGTAGAATCCGTGTGGTAGAGTTCAGATTTCCGGGTGAGCCAGTCTTAGAATGGAAAGGTAGTTTAGCCGTTCCTGTAGGTCATTTCATTTCCTATCTTAAGGTTGGAAATATGATTTCTAAAGGTTGTATGTGCCATCTAGTTAGGTTTAAGGATGCTACGTCCGAGACCCCGACAATCCAGTCAATTCCAATGGTATATGGGTATCCAGAAGTGTTCCCTGATGATCTACCAAGTATTCCTCCCGAGAGGGAAATCGATTTTTGTATTGACCTTCTACCCCACACACAACCTATATCTATTCCTCCTTATAGAATGGCTTCTTTTGAGCTAAAAGAGTTGAAAGATCAGTCGAAGGACCTTCTAAACAAGGGTTTCATTAGACCTAGCAAGTCTCCATGGGGTGCACTAGTTCTCTTTGTCCGAAAGAAAGATGGCTCTCTTCGTATGTGTATTGATTATCGGCAATTAAACAAGGTCACCATCAAGAATAGGTATCCTCTTCCTAGAATTAATGATTTGTTTGACCAGCTTCAGGGTGCTAAATTCTTTTCCAAGATAGACCTCAGATACGGGTACCATCAGCTGAGGGTTCGAGAGAGTGACATTCCAAAAACATCTTTTAGAACTTGGTATGGTCACTATGAGTTTGTAGTTATGTCTTTTGGACTAATGAATGCTCCTGAAGCTTTTATGGATATGATAAATAGGGTTTTCAATCCATATCTAGACATGTTCATGATCGTGTTCATTAATGACATCCTTATATACTCTCGGAGCGAGGAGGAGCGTGCCCCTCATTTGAGGGTGGTGTTGTAGACTTTGAAGGATCACCAATTGTATGAAAAATTCAGCAAATGTAAGTTTTGGTTAAATTCTATGGCGTTCTTCGGTCATGTGGTGTCTAGTGAAGGTGTGCAAGTAGACTCGCAAAAGATAGAGGCGGTGAAGAATTGGCCTAGACCGGTGAATCCTTCAGATATAAAAAAATTCTTGGTCTTAGCTGGCTACTACCGGAGATTTGTTGAGGCGTTTTCATCTATTGCAGCACCATTGACTAAAATGACCCAAAAGAAGGTAAAGTTCCAATGGTCGGAGGCTTATGAGAAGAGCTTCCAAGAGTTGAAGGCTCGACTCACCGCAACACCAGTGTTGACCCTACCCGAAGGCACGGATAGGTTTGTGGTTTATTGTGATGCTTCAAGGATCGGGCTTGGATGCGTATTGATGCAACATGAAAAGGTTACAGCTTACGCTTCTAGACAACTGAAAGTGCATGAAAAGAATTACCGGACTAATGATCTTGAATTGGAAGCAGTTGTATTATCCTTGAAAATATGGAGACACTATTTGTATGGGGTCCACGTAGATGCGTTTACGAACCACAAGAGCCTACAATATGTGTTTACCCAGAAGGATCTAAATCTACGACAAAGGAGGTGGTTGGAGCTACTTAAGGATTACGATATGAGTGTCCTTTACCATCTAGGTAAAGCCAATGTAGTAGCAGACACACTTAGTAGACTCTCTATGGAGAGTGTGTCCCATGTGGATGAAGGGAGAAAGGAGCTGGTGAAGGATGTGCATCGACTTGCAAGGTTGGCAGTTCGTTTGGTTGACTCGATCGATGGCGGTGTTATAGTACAGAATGGATCAGAGTCATCCTTGGTGACTGATGTAAAAGCTAGACAAGACGAGGACCCTGTTTTGGTTAAGTTAAAGGAGGCCGTTTAGAATCAGAAGGTAGAGGTCTTCTCCAAAGGGGGAGATGGTGTGCTTCGCTACCAGGGTCGCTTATATGTTTCGGATGTTGATGATTTGAGGAACCGGATGTTGCACGAGGCTAATGGATCCAGGTATTCTATACAACTAGATTCCACCAAGATCTACCGTGACCTACGAGAAGTCTATTGGTGGAATGGCATGAAGAAGGACATAGCAGAATTTGTGGCTAAGTGTCCAAACTGTCAGCAAGTGAAGGTTGAGCATCAGAGATCGGGAGGTGTGCTTCAGTATATCATTATTCCTTCTTGGAAGTGGGAAGAAATCAATATGGACTTCATCACTGGGTTTCCTCGCACTCGTCGACAATATGACTCCATTTGGGTAGTTGTGGACAGGTTGACCAAAGTCGTATATTTTCTACCGGTCAAAACCACTGATTCATTGGAAGATTATGCCAAACTATACATTTGGGAGTTGGTTCAATTGCATGGAGTTCCCTTGTCTATCATATCGGACAGAGGTACTAAGTTTACCTCTCAGTTTTAGAGATCATTTAAAAAAGGACTGGGTACTCAGCTCAAGCTCAGTACAATATTTCACCCGCAAACGGATGGTCAAGAAGAGTGGTCAATTTAGACTCTCGAGTACATGTTGAGAGCATGTGTGATTGACTTCAAGGGTAGTTGGGATGACCATTTGCCTCTTATTGAGTGTGCGTACAACAACAACTATCATTCCAGCATTCATATGGCTCCATTTAAGGCTCTCTATGGGCGGAGATGTAGATTGCCTATTGGCTGGTTTGAAGTTGGTGAAGCTGCAACGATGGGACCAGATTCCGTCCATGAGGCTATGGAGAAGGTTCAGGTTATAGGGGACAGTTTGAAAACAGCTTAAAGTCGCCAAAAGTCCAATGCCGATGTGAGAAGAAGAGAACTAGAGTTCGAAGTGGATGATTGGGTATTTCTAAAGGTGTCTTCCATTAAGGGAATGATGAGGTTTGGAAAGAAAAAAAAATCAGCCCTCATTATGTTGACCCCTACCGAATTGTGAAATGGGTTGGAAAGGTGGCATATGAATTGGAGTTGCCCTCAGAATTAGCTTATGTTCATCCTGTTTTTCATGTATCGCTCTTGAAGAAGTGTTTGGGTGATCTAGCTTTGGTGGTCTCGGTGGAGAGTGTGGGTGTGAGAGACAGCCTTAGTTATGAGGAGATTCTGGTGGAGATATTGGATCGTCAAGTTCGGAGGCTAAGGAACAATGAGGTAGCTTCAGTCAAAGTGTTATGGAGGAATCAACATGTTGGGGGAGCTATGTGGGACGCCGAAGCGGACGTGATGGCTAAATACCATACCTATTCCCTTACGGCTCCGTTTCAGTTTGAGGTATCAGTTTTTGCCCTAGTACTTTATTTAGTTTTCATGTTCATTTCATGTGCCCAAGTTTTTTTTATGTCAAAGTATGTATGTATGGTTCGCGAATTCAGTTCAGCCATGTAGTCCAGTTCGGAGATAGTCATTTCGTCAGTTTTCAGCTTAAATAATCAATGTTTGAATATGATGATTGCATTTCTATGCTTTCTACATGTTTTCCAACATTCGAGGATAAATGTTCCCAAGGAGGAGATATTGTAATGCCGCGAAAGCCCTAAGATCAGACCGGGAGTTGAAACACAGAAAATTGGAAATCTGGCACCAGGTCACAGAACGAGTCATTTTGTGACCCGTGGGGTAGACCATGAGTCATGAAGAGACTCGTGGTGAGTTAAAATTTTGGGTTTTGAAGTTCCCACGGACCTGACCACGAGTCGTGGTCATTCCCCACGACTTGTTGAGTCAGTCGTGATCAAGGGCTATGGAAGGAGAAGAAAACGTTGGCAGTGTACCCTATGGTTGGTCAGCATGAGTCGTGGTAAGACACCACGATTCATGGTCAACCGATTGCTGAAGATTTGAGTTATTGGACAGTGCACATGACGACTGATGCCACGAGTCGTGGTATTGGGTAACAATCCATTCAGTCCCTCGTAGGGACTGGCAGTCAGTTATTTTTCTGCTAATTTAATAAGGGCTTTTTCGTTATTCCTATGGTCCTAAGGCCTAAACTACGTCGTTCTAATTTCAGATATGAGGGTTTTTAAAGATTAAAACTTATCCTAAGCCTTACCATTCCATGCATGCAAGACTAGGAGGCTCTTAGAGGTGATCAAAGCTTAAATCCATCAATTCTTCTTCAATTTCTTTTGGGTGTTCAAGGAATAGGGAAAAATCAATCTACCCAGGTATGTGAGGCCCTGAATGAGAGTTTCTCTCACTCTCATGCCCAAACTTCTATCATTTCCATGATATTCTACTTCTACAATTCAAGTTCCATGATCCATGGGGTTTATTATAATTCTTGTGAAATTCTCTATGATCTATCTATGAGTCAATTCCTTTCATGAATTAAATCATGTTTTATGATCTATAGACAGATTATATAACAATTTTGAATATAAATTTATAGATTCGGATTTAAATCAAATTATGCCCAACTATGCATGTTTTTTTTAATGAAAAATCAAGTTATGATCTCATTATGATCTTGATCCTCTTTAGCCCACTATGATTTATGATTTATGATATGATTTCTCTTAAATGCTCATCATGATTTATGACTATCAAGTACAAATAATTTACAAGCATGTATGAACCTCATGATTTATGAATTTATGATTATGGACAACTCACGGGCCTTATCTCATGGATAGTTCACATATTTTCAAGCATGTTTATGATTATCATGATTTAACTAGCCCATGAATTTTATGTATATTATCCTATGAGCACTATATTTTTTTTAGAGTAGTATTTAACACCGAGTAGGTTCAGGGCTCAGGTTTTTCCCCGAGTCTCAGAACTATGTGCCACCGTAGGTCACGATGGGGCCTCCCTTGAGACTTTCCCCTGTGCCCAAATGGGCCTTTCATGAGTGATATCACGCCCTTTCATGGTTCTACCCTTGGCAAGGTAAAAACACCTTCCTAACTAGGGGTTTACAGGTCGAGCTCCATGTGTGCTCATATAAGGTATGTCGGTGATAAGAATCTCCCGTTGTTCCTCATGATTTTCGTATGATTATGATTATACACTTTTGCTCAAGTCATGTTTAATAAAGCTTTTCTCCCGTGAGAAATGATTATGAATGATTTACGAATGTTTTGAAACCTTGAGCCCTATATTGCATTATAATATTTATGTTATGATCATGTTGTCCTACTCTTATGAACTTTTTTTTTATTTTTAATTGTCTGTTTTACTTACCTTGCATACTCGGTACATTCCATGCAATGATCGCATACTCTATGTTGTATCATTTTATGATACAGGCTCCGATTTTCAGCCTCGGCCCCGCCATTAACCGGTTCTAGAGTTAGCATCCAGTCCGGTGGTGAGCCCTCATCTCCCGAGGACCGTTTGCTATCAATTATCTTGCACTTTTAGTTTTCAAACCTGTCGGGTTATTTGGGGGTGTTGTCCCGTCAACCCATCAGTTATGTAGAGGCTTTCGGACTATATGTAGTAATCAGCTCGTCATGTATCATGTGATTTCCGACTTCGATGTTATGTTATGATGAGATTTATATTATGTTTGTTATGTCAGGTCTTCCGCTTTATTGATTGTGTTAGATGTATATTTATTCCATGGTTCGACTTGGAGTCTCTAGGGGCTCCTTGTCCCATGTCACGATTCGGGCCTATGTTCGGGTCGCGACACCCTTGAACCCATTGGTGATAGGATAGAAGTTGTTGAGGATAATGATATACCCTTCAACCCTGGTTAGTGGAAATACAAGTAGGCATAATTGTTATTTCATGTTTCTCCTATGACCATAAGGATATAGGCATTAGGGTTCATGAGATAGTTCTTGGATGCTCGGGAGAGTGACAAGGAATGGGATAGTAACTTGCAACTAGCAACTATAGGAAGAATCGTTCAAGGGTAATCATGTCCTGAAAACTCAACCTGAAACTAAAAAGTTCCATTTCCCTAGATTTTCATCATCATCTAAAGTAAAACCAAATTCACAACAGTCTTTAGTTAAATTTACATTTAAAGTTTTTAGTAGTTAAATTTCCAAAACATTCCCCAATTTAAACTGTTTGATAGAATAGCGAAATAAGAAACAACCTATAACTATTAAACTAACAAGTTTCTGAGGGATTGATAATGGAGACTTCTAGTCCTATATTACTTAATGATCATGTGCGCTTGGGAAACATCAAGTGCTATCATCCTGCTAATAGATATGTGTGGTTTTGACTATCTCCAGAACTATATGCCTCCATTTTGCACCTACCTTTGCCTGCTAAAGTCTTGGGTCCATGCCCTGTAGAAGGTGCTAGTAAATGTAACCCTACTGAGCATTCGGTCTTCTGACCCTTATCACTCCAATCATTAGTCGGACAGTTCCTTATCATGTGACCCTCCTGTCCATAAGAATAGCAAGCTGTAAAACCATATCTACATCTCCCAAAATGCCTCGTATCGCATGTAGCACAATGCGACGGGGTTGGCCTCATCTATCTGAGCCTCTTTGTTATTGTGAACCTAATGCTCATGAGCTCTCACTTGGACCTGACTATCCACGATAATCAGACTTTCTACCCTGGTGCTATTGGGGTAAAGGCCTAAGTAGCCTACCTGGAATTTAAGGCCTGGGTCCACACTGTGACTTTGCATGTAGATTAGAGGGTCTACCTCTCTTGTGTTGTTCCCTGTATACCCTTTCAGCCATACATGTCGTTGTCTAAACTCTTCTATATTCTGAGCAAAGGCCTGAATCCATGAGATATCCATGTTCTCATGCAACATAGCTATAGTATAAGACTCAACATACTTCGAAGAAAGACCTACTATAAACTGGTGTACCTTAGCTGGCATCGTATTAATAAAGACTGGTGCATATCTAGCTAAGGAGTCAAATCTCAGTGCATACTCTCGGACACTCATCCTACCCTACTCACGATGTAAAATCTGATCTACCTAGGTCTCGCAAATCTCTCGTGGCAAGTAATGATCTAAAAAGTCCTTGAAAAAACTAGACCAAGTAGGCGAGGTGCATCCCTCTCTTTGGACCTTTCCCAGCTATCGTCCACAAAATAGCTATATCTCATAGCCGAAACACTGCTAGCTAACTAACTATGTGGCTAAATCATGCATAAACCTGAATGTCCTATATAGCTAGTCTAGAAAGTGTTGAGGGTCCTTTCTGTGATCTATTCCCAAAAATTGTAGAGGACTCAAGGTAAGAAACTCATGAACCCTTGAACTTTTGGGTCCTTTAGAAGGAACGACGACCTCTAGTTCCATTGGTTGTTGCTGAGAAGACATAATCTAAGCCAACATATAAACTGCACTCCTAAAATCCTGATCTAAAGGAATAGGAGGAGTTGGAGGTAGTGCTGGCGGGTCTGTTGGCCCAGAGCTCCTGATATAGTGAAGAATGTTGATGGAATCAAGAAAATGTCTCCCCTTCGACCTCAGGATGTGTTGTCTCCACTACTTTCCCCTGCTACTATGTTTAGCTCTCGGCCAGCTGTAGTCTTTTGTGTATCAGGCATCTATATGGAAAAACATTAATAATAAGCTTAGGGACTTAATCCTATAAGACTCAGCTCTAAAGGACGATTTGAGCAAAATAAGAGTAACCTTGCTATCATGCCTCATGGCTTCCTGCTTATAAAATAAGGTGCACAACATATTTGTTAACAAGACTGTACTAGAAAACGCTTATAGAGTCCTAGGATACGATATTGCTCTAATACCAAGTTTGACACACTCCTCCTTAGGAGGTGTAACTAGCACCTGATGCCATAATGGACCCTGAACTGACTTAGTTGGATATATACACCTCTAGTGCATACTAGCAACACATAATCAAGAAAAAAAATAAGTACATCTTACTTAAAGAAGCGCTTAGCCAGTAAGGCCACAATACAACACCTGCACAGATAATCAGCTGACCCAATAGTTTATAATAATAGTATAATTCTATGCGGGCCGATGAGACTATCATGATGTCTAAATTAGGTAAAGATGAAAGTAAATATATAAGAGTGCAACTAAGACCGTCAAACTGTCAATACAAAATAGCAAGCCAGCATGGCCAACATTGTACTGCTATACAATTTCATATTGCAAGCCTCTAAAGAGTAAATAATTGGTCGGAATAGGGTCTTGACCTATCCAAAAAAGTTGTACAATAAAAGACAAGCAAACCTCTAAAGTATGGCAACTCCGATAGAGAGGAGCTGATCAATGCTTAGTCTGAACTGCTACTGTGGAGGTCACAAAACCTATATGCCAGAACCTGTAGGCAAGAGTGCAGTGCCCCCAGGCTCAGAGAGTTAGTACAAAAATGCACCGATTATATAAGTCAATAAAATTGAAATTGAAGCTAATAATGAGAACAAAAAAGTAATTAGCTATAAGAGTCAGAGGATAACCTGAAAGATCTCAATAGTATATGTTGTAAGATAAACAAGCAATAAGAAAACAAGAACCTAACCTGGCCCCCATACGCCCGGAAGGTACAAAAAATAAATAATAACCTACCTGAGCCCCCATAAGCCGTGGAATGTACATCTCAATCTATATGCCCCTATTGATAATACTATCACCCTGTAGGCAAGTTGTAATTGTATCTTGAGCATACATAGCTCCTCTGTTTGTATATTGAGTCTTCTAGGCTCCTGTATCTGCATCTTGATCCTTCTAGCCTCTTGTAAATGCACCCCAAACATATAAGGTTCTACTGAGGGTTAGTAATCCAACTTAGACATTAATAAAATCCATGAATTGACTTCAATATGGCTCTACAGGCCTCAATAAAGTCTTTATAGGCATTTAATAGCTCTTATAAGCATAGTATAGGCCCATACACAAGGTACACTTTATCTATATCCCTTCTAAGCAATATGTAAATGGGCACATGTATATGTATAGCTCGAAGGCATAGACCCAAATACTAACAGCTGACAATAAAGCCAATGAAGGCATTAAACAATCTCCTAATTTATCAACAAGTAGTGTGGCTTTCAAAATGACTTGCACAACAATCTATACATTGTATCAAACTATAAGATCTCTAATAAAAAGCTGGAATATCCTATGTCTTACCACCACAACTCAATAGGCAACTTTGAAACTATTAATCCCGAAGATAGACTAAAATTCTAATACTTTAGCTCTATAGAAATCAAGATAAAACGAAGGCGAGCTATGTAATTTATAGGCGCCGCAAGCAAATGTTTTCTATGAAAAACAAATCATTATGTTTCCAACAATAACATGAAATGAAAAACAACTAATCACAAATCCCTTAAGGAATCAGTAAGGAAACAACTATCAATAGCCAACTACACACTAATATTTAGATAAAAAAATTCTTTTGTCACTTTTAACACGAGGTAGCAGCTAAACGAGGCTAATCCTGATAAGAAAAGCTTACACATTTCTGTATGTATAATTTCAGAAGACAACCCATAATAAATAACATGGATAATAGTACTATATTGATAAATAACAAGTCGTATACTCTATACGACAAAGGGAACTTTCCAAAAGAGGTTTAGCCTTAACATACCTCGTAAGCAATTCAATATCTCAACTATTCTCGATCAATCCTAAAATTATCTACTGCATCATAATAATCATAACATTATAAAACTTCAAAACCACCTAAAATAGTCCAAAATGCAACAAATGAAAAGAATTTCTAACATCGATAGCAGTTTCTATATATAACTTATAACCTTCAAATCAATGATGGAGGGAGGACAAGAAACCCTTACATTACAATATACAAGAGAAAAAAATTCATAAAAAGCCTCTTCAACAATCTTTCCCTTTGAAGAACTATTAGTTAAAGCATAAATTGATGAAACAAACACATGTTAGTCGCTCTCCATGGCAACCCCAACTTATTCTTTGATCTTGGAGGAATTTTAAGGGTGAAATCACTTTCAATCGACCTTGGAACCCTAGAGGAACTTGAGGGAGATGGTATGAAGCTTTAGGAAAATCTATAAATATATATTTTCTCCAACACATGGCCTACCTCCACATGCCTGCTTGTACAGTCTCATGAAAATAAGAATATCTCTCTATTATGAAGTTGTATTAGCAATAGTGTAGTGCATTGGAAATTATACTCATAGATCCTTAATTTGATAGGTAGTATGCCTCCTTATTCACTTTAGATTAGGAGATTAGATTTGAGGCATATGACCCAAATTTTAAAGAATTTCTAAAAGTAATTTGCGATAACTTTCGGTGATTTTGTTATACATCTTTCTTGAATTCATATCTTAACACACGATCATTAAGTGATTTAAATATCACATAACACATTCTTCTTATGGTATTAATCACTCTTAGTCTCACCTCAAAAGTATGAGTTTATTGCTTAAGTTATATGTGGGTGTTACAGTTGTGTACTTCTGCCTAGAAGGATTTAGGCAAATCACTAGATATTAACACAGCTCTTTCCATATCATCTAGTGTTCTATTCTTTTTTTTAACAAAACCATTTTGCTGGGAGTTATAGGGGCTGAGAAATTATGATTAATTCCATTGGTCATACAATATTTCAGAAAATGGGAGTTGACATGCTCAAATTTACATCTAAGAATGATCTAAAATTGTCGTATGCAAATATAGTAACCCAACAAGGTTGGGATCGAACCCCATAGAGAATAGGTGAGAAAAGGTTAATGGAATAAGTAAATATCTATTTTTTCATCTAAAGATGCTATTCCATTAAGTTTGAAATATTTTATACGTAAACTAATTTAGATGTTAAAATGTATGTGTTTGTAATCAATCAGGTTAATGAACTAAGGTTCTATCTCTGTTACAGGCTGCTCTACCTAAGTTTCTCAATCAATACACTGATAACGACTTTCTATTCATATGTAGGTTATCTCTATATGATCACTTAATATTTTTCAAAAATTAAAAAATGCTTCTCTTAATCAATTCTTTCGAATAAATCAGAGTTCAATACAATCAATATTTTCCACCAAGTAAATTCAACTTATTCCTAAGAAAATCTATGAAATAAGGGTTACCGCCTTGAGTTCTTGTTAATTAATCCTTACAAACCCTAATCAACCTTTCAAAGTATAATTAGTAACAATTGAGTGAGTTGATGTTTGCAACCACCAATTGGAGATGGAAATAAGAGTTAATTAAATATATTTTAACTCACTATTGGTATTCAAGATGAGATTCCTAGGTCTCGCAACCCTATTGGGTCACAACCATAGTAGAAGAATTAGCTACTCATTATTGAAAATAAAAACCAAAAACTTGAATTAATCATAAAATACTTACGATAAAATTGAGAAATTATTAAGTCAAGAACACTAAAATAGTTCTTTGATAATAGCAAGAAAATCGTCTCCAAACTTCCACAAATTGATCATGTATTGTATTATTTAACCACCCATCGAAAAAAATCTACAAAAGATATTTATAGTAATATAGAAATCCAAATTCAAATTCTACTTGCAACTGCCTAGGTGTCATACACGGACCATATAAATGACTTACAGTCCATATGGACATAGATGATAAGATCTTCAATACTGATTCTTGGTCGTAGATGATCCACAAACCGTACAATCAACATACGATCTGCAGAATATCTTCATAAATCTCTTCTGGCTTCAAAATCTTACCACCATACTTTATTTAGATGTGCGTATTTTTGTTTTGTGGCTTATATCTCCTCCCCTTCTGTTAAACTCCAACTTGAAAAGTCTCTGAAGCTGAATTACAGTGTACGTCTATAGTTTGTAGATTGATTATATGGCTCATAACTGGAACCACACATTTTCTATACTTAGCCATTTTTCTACTCCGCTTCTCTTCTTCTGAAGTTGGACTATGATTCAACAGACGGACCACAAAATCCATTTGTGGTTTGTATATTGCTAAGTTTTCTGAAGTTTTTTGGTTTTGTCTTGTTTTCTTCATTTTGGTCCGGATTTCTAAAACTCAAAAAAATAACATTAGAAATAATTTATTAAAGCACTTAAAGGAATTCAAAAGTATATGATAAAGGTACAAATGTTTCGTAAAATACCAACATATCAACACCCCCAACTTAAAGACTTTGCTTGTCCTCAAGCAACTAAAAGAAGAATCACTACTCTAAACTAATGTTCCGATCTCACAAAGTGCAATGTCCATGATGGTTTTGACAAATAAATACCAACATTCATTTTACAAGTCTGCCACGCCACTACCATATTAAAAATTGAAGTTTTCACAAATGTCATTACTAACCATGTAATCTCTATTCCCAACATTATTTCAAATTAGACCACTGACTTACGCAAGACACTTAAATTGGGAACCAATCATATTTATCCATTTTTATCTATATAACCTTACTCAAGACAAAAGAATTTATCCATTTTTATAATACTCTCAGATTTAAGACAAGGACAATAGATCCAAAGAGAAGAGAAAACACTCTTCTCTCAAAAAGATATTAACAAGTTGTGTTGCAACTACCATAGGCATGTCTTTATTTTCAAATGCCTTTACTTATGGAAACTCAGGTTGAGATAACATAGAGATTTTTCTAAGTTTTAATGTTGTCTTGGGGATGGATAGGATTAATATATGGGAATTTGTGGCTTTTACCCTCCTTGAACAATATATTACTTTTTTTGTTACCTTCTTGTTCCTATCTCATTCTTTCTCTCCCCTCCACTTCTTATAACATTTCACAACCTGAAGAAACTTCTTGTGAGATTTTTCTTTTCTTCTTTTTGCTTTTCTTTTTATTTGCTTTCTCTTTAATAGTGTTGCTCATTATGCTTCTCGGAGTAGTTTACATACTTATTTTTACACTTGCTTTCTTTTTCTTTCATTTATCCCCAACTTAAGACTTTGATATCAAATTCTTTCCTAGTGTAAAGGAGGATGGTTTAGAATGAGATCAGTTAAAAATTGATTTTGGTTTAATTACGACTGATCAAGTAAAAGGGAAATAGGCTCAACGGGGGAGACTAGAGATATATTCATCATTTGCTAGGCTCATTTAAGCTAACAGGACTTTTCAATTACAAAGAAGGTCTAAGTTCATCTCTATAATTCAATATTCCCTAGGCTAAGGCATGACTAACCAAGCAAGTTCTAGAGTGCAATAATGACAAGTAAACATAACTAATTTCCTCACCACTTATTGGAATATGGATATCAAATTTACTTTTTTATTTTTCTCCCAATTAGATAATTTATGCTATAGTTTTTAATGCAAATGCCAAAAATATAGTTTTACATGTCAATAATAAATAGTTGTTGCAAAACTTTTTGAGGGGGGTTATTTAATCACAAATAGTGTATATCCATCCTTTAAGTTGATCTATCACCACCGTCTAAGTCAAACCCACCTTATTCAACCTAAAATGACATGGAC
>JACEIK010005202.1:89596-106029 GCA_018107945.1 Datura stramonium
AAGTTCATTGACACTTGATTCGATTGTTACCTTGGTCCAATCCCTGTATACATCACATACAAGAACAATAAAGTATTTGAGAGATGCCCCACCTCCAACTTAAAAACATGTAGTGTCACAAATGTATAAAATTATAAAAGAAAGGGTATAGAACTCCATGAGGCGCACTTGTCACACTAGTCATTTCAGGGCTCTATGTAAGATGAGAAAACTGTTGTGATGGTGGGAAATATTGTAATGAAGGTGATAGCCTAATCATCAATATGTGGCCAAAAATGCTTATCAAGTAGTGACTGCTCCTTTGCTTCCCGAATCTGGGAAGCATGCTCTAGGGAATGTCTGGATCATCCTCATCTAGAGCATCCTTATCCATATCCCCATCATCATCATCCCTAGGTAATTGTCTTGGGTCACAGGGAGGATTACTATTTGCCAGTATGCGCAGTATAGAGACTCCTAGATCAACATCGGGCTATGATATCACCCTTGATCTACCTCAATTAGTGAGTGTGTACGCGGTCAATATAGTATAATTACCCAACTCAAGAGTAGGGATCATATCTATAGAGAATTTGTTAGGCCAATACTATTAAGCAATTTCAAATATGATTTGTGAGTTTAAATTCTATTCAAGTTAGGCATAGAAAGAATGATTATAACTAAGAATTGAAATGCTTAAAGTTGTAAGTCAACATTAGGAAAAACTACAAAAGTGTCCCCAATTTGGGTTGACCCCCCTAAATCAATCAAAAGGGATAATTGAGAATGGGTTTATGGTGAATTTGCAAGCAATCAACTTAGGAAACTACTATATGTCTTTCAACAATTCCAATAGTGTCAATCTACATCAATTTTGTCAATTTAATGAGAACTCCATTCTACTCGATTGTATTTTGCCAACTGGATTCCTCCTATGTCTAGGTGAATCCATTAAATAGGGCTTAGAGCCTTGGGTCGTTGTTGATTCATGCTATTCAAATCTTCATTGGCTATTTCAAGCACAATAGAGACAATTATGAATGATCGGAAGACTTTCATCATTAAACACACTTTACAAACCCCAAATCAATAAAATAAGTCCATAATCAATTTCACAAAATTGAGATTATTAGGGTTCACAAATACATTGGGTTCAAAACTCTAGATCTGGGTTTAGTTACTCATAACAAGAGAAGAAGAAGAAAGCAAGTAATCAAACATACTAATTTACAAAGCAATTATAGAATTGAGAAAACTTGAATTTAGAACTTGGATATTCAAATCTTCAATACAGGCTAAAGTTATGGAAACTATAAAGAAACTATGAGAGCTAAACTAAAACTATCTAAGAAAGACTAATCTCCCTAAAAAATAATTTTAAGAAAAATAATATTTATACTAAGTACCTAAAACCCCAAGTTAATTCAAATATGGAGGGCCCTAGGTTGAAGAGACAAATCGTCTTTTGGAAAGATGGTCCGCATCTTGAACCGTGGATTGATTTAAGAGTTCTACCAAACTTCCATATGTCATTTGATTGATGGAACGTCTTTTTGAAAGAAGATCCACATCTTGGACCGTAGGTTTCTTTAGAGTTCTATCCAGCCTTCTCCTATCCTTTGACTGATGGTCCATCTTTTGGAAAGATGGTCAGTCTTTTGTTTTTTCAAATTCTTCCACCTTGAACATGGGTTGGACAAATGGACTAGTTGACGATCTGTAATTTGAAGATGTACTTCATATTGAGCCATCCATTGCATAGTTCCTGGTGTCTTGTTCTGGAAATGAAGATTCTTTCACAATACGGACTGCATCTTGGAAATGCGGTTAATCTTTTGCTTTATTTCTGGCAGACTTTAGTTATCTTCATGCCTCATTTTATCACTTCATTAGATTTCTTAAACTTGGAAAAATAAAGTTAGTTAGGACTTAAATTAGTACTTAAAGACATACAAAGCTCCATGAAAAGAAGTACAAATGTGTCACTAACTCTTGACACATCAACACCCCCAACTTAAAGTTCTTGCTAGTCCTCAAGTAACTAAAATAAGACCATCCACCCTAGACATAGATTCATGTTCCAGTATCATAAAGTGCAATTACTAGGGTGGTTTTGGCAAACAACTACAAGCATACAATACTCAAGCAAGCCAACCCCTCTATCATGCAAAAAATCAGTTTTTCTCACAATCATTGAGATAAGCATGCATTCTCTATTCATGACGTCAATTCAATATGCAAAACACCTAGATTGAGAAGTAATTCATGCTAGCCATCATCATTCATATGTTCTCATATTTAGACCAAGAAAACTTTCTATTTTCAATTTCAGCAATCACACACAATACATAGACACAAGATCAAAAGAGAAGAGAAAGCACTCAACACTCACAAAGATGTTCACAAGATAGGTGATAACTTCCATATGCTTGCCTTTATTCTCAAATTCCTTTTCTTTTGGAAATGTGGTGTAGATATCACATAAGGACTTTTCTAAGCTTGTAATGTTGGTCAAAGAGCTTATAGGATACAAATATGGAATTTTAGTGGCTAATTATTATCCTTGAACAGTACATCACATTCACACTTCCTTTTCACTTTATGTTCCCTTCTCTTTTTCCTTGGAAACTTTTCACAACCCAAGGTACTTTTTGTGAGCTCAATTTATTTACTTTCTCTTTTTTTCTTATCCTTTTCTTTTTCTTTTCCTTTGTTTGCTCAATATACCTTGGGAGATAGTCAAACATTTCATTTATGCCATTTTCTTTCTTTTCCATCATATCGCTTCAAACTTGCACTTTTTTCTCATTTTCATTATATTTCATAGTGTCAAGGAGGACGATTTCAAAAGAGGGTCAACTTGAGAATTGATTTTGATTTCATTGCAGTTGATCAAGAAAAAGGTTCATTGTAATACCCCGAAAGTACCTAAAACTAGAATCGGGAATTTGAAATGAGAGCAGCAGAAAATTTAAAATTTGACTCAGAACAACTCGTGGTACGAGCCGTTNGCAGTTGATCAAGAAAAAGGTTCATTGTAATACCCCGAAAGTACCTAAAACTAGAATCGGGAATTTGAAATGAGAAGCAGCAGAAAATTTAAAATTTGACTCAGAACAACTCGTGGTACGAGCCGTTGGAAGGTGTAACATCCCATGGAAACCACCCGTGGTCAGATTCTGCAGTAGGAGGCTCAGTGGTAACGGGTCCAGGGATGACTCATTAGGGTATTAACTGGTTGTGGGTTAAAGTCGTTGTTCGTCCCTATGGTGCCACAGTGGGATGGTACGGGTCGTGGTACGACTCGTTGTAAGGAACAACGACTCGTGGTAAGTGCTCATGAGGAGGTGAAATGAAAGTTAGCCTAGAGGCAATGGATGGGTCCATCGACCTGTGGTTGGGAGGTACGATTCGTTGGTTGACTTGTGGTAGGAGTTTCAGAAATTTAACATGTGGAGTCAGTGGTGACGATGAGAGGACACAACGAGTCATTGTGTCGAGTAATGAACCGTTATGTCGAGTCGTTGTCACAGGACCAGAGAGCTAAATTAATGCTGGAAAGGAAGTAACAGATGGATACCATAAGTCATGGTATCAAAGGACCACTCGTGGTATTGGTCGTGGTCACTAGCAGTGTTAAATTTTGAAAATTTTCATTATGGGTATTTTCATCATTTTTAAGTTCTAAGGTCCTAAACTCCGTCGTTTTAAGCTCAGCTAGAAGGGTTAAGAGTATTAAACCTATCCTAAGCCTTACCATTCCATGCATTCAAGTTTAGAGTTCTTCCTTAGAGATCGATCTTGAGAAATTCTCCAATTTACTCCAATTCCCTTTGGGCTTTCAAAGAGGAGTGTAAATTAGATTTACCTAGGTATGTAGGGCTATGAATAAGAGTTCCTTTCACTCTCATGATATAGATTCTTCTCAATTCTATGAATTTAAATTCTAGATTCAAGTTCATGTTCTTATGGGGTTTATCCCTAGTTTTGTGAAATTCTCTATAATCTATCTACGGGTCAATTTTCTTCATGTATCAAATCATGTTTTAAGATCTATGGGAAGATATTATACCTATTTTGATTATTAATTCATAGTTTCAAATTATAATTAAATTATGCCCAATTATGCAAGCTTCATGAAAAGTCAAGTGATGATTCTATTATGATTTTGATCTTACTAAGTCTAAATTATGATTTTTGATTCATGTTATAATTTCTCTTTAAGTATTCTTCATGGATTTATGAATATCAAGTATATGTATTTTCACAAGTATACATGTTACTCATGATTTATGAATTTATGACTCTTGGCCGACTCACGGGCCCTTATTCATGGCTAATCATGTATTTCAAGTATGATCAAGTATGTTATTTTTTAATTATACATGAACTTCATGAATAATTCAAGATTACGATATGAGCCTCACGTGCATGTTTTTGGGAGCAGTGTCTAGCACTGAGTAGACTCGGCGTTCAGGTAATCCCCATGGTCTCAGAACTACGTGCCACCGTAGGTTTATACATATTTTTTTTGGATCTCCAATGATATCAAATCATGCACGTCCCTTTCCTGGAAAGCCTAGGACGGTCCTGTCCCCTTGGGCGAAATAGTAGGGCATTATGTAAGCTCTATCATAATGGTGTCGATTAAGACGAGTACTCCCATTGTTCCTCATGATTTATGCATGGTTATTTTTATGTTACTTTGGCTCAAGTTATGTTTTTATAAAGTTTCTCTTATGACTATGATTATGATTGGATTATGAATGGTTTGAAAACCTTGAGCCCTTATGTTTACATTATGATATATACTTCACGATCATGCTGTCCTACTCTTATGAACTCTTATGTATTTTAACTGTCCATTTTTACTTACCTTTCATACTCAGTACATTCCAAGTACTGACCACATACTCTATGTTGTATCGTTTTATGATACAAGTCAGAGGGATCATTCTCAACCACATCAGTTGTCCTGCTTTCCTCTTAGACTTGTTCTAGTAGTGTTGGTGAATCCTCATCCTTCGAGGACATACAGTTGCCATTTATATGTTATTTCAGTTTTAGACTTTTGTCGAGTTAGTTGGGGGTGTTGTCCCATCAACTCATTAATTATGTTAGAGGCTTTTAAGACATTATGTAAAAGATCAACTTGTCAGTGTTGATTTTGTTTTAGATTGTTATGTATGAGGACTTCCACTTAAGCATGTTTTATTATTTCATTTCCACTTGTTGTATGCTCTTAGCTACTATGTTCATGCCATCGATCGACTTGGAGACTAATGGGGTCCCTTGTCTCGTGTCTCTATCCAGGCCTATGTTTGGGTCGTGACAAACTTGCTATCAGAGCCTTAGGTTTTGAAGTGTCCTAGGGTGTATGAAAGCCGCGTTAAGTAGAGTCTTTTTTTCATGGGTGTGAAGCGCGCCACCCTTATGACGAAGAGGCTATGAAATTTTTTAGGAAACTTCCATTCTTTCATGATCTATGTCATGCAATGAAATATCTCTCTATCCTTCTAACTCGTGCTATACACGTTTGCAAAATCATGCCTCCTCGCTGAGTTAATGGAAGAAGAAACGGAAATAGAAATGGCCATGAGAATGGAAATGGGCACAAGTATCAGCAGGCCCCACCAGCCCTTGAGGATCATGTGCCCGAGCAGGTTGCTCATGCAGAGTTTAGGGCATCCATTCAGATATTGGCACAGGGTTTGACCGCCCAGGTTAACCAACAGGCGATAACACATGTTCCCCAGAATGGGAATGTGGCAACGGAAAGAGTTAGGGATTTTCTTAGGATGAACCCTTCGGTGTTTCTCGGATCGAAGGTGGGAAAGGATCCGCATGAGTTTATTGATAAGATTCTGAAGATCACCCAAATCATGGGGGTGATGGGGGAGGAGTGCGCAGACGTAGCCTCGTATCAGTTGAAAGGGGTTGCACATATCTGGTTTAGATAGTGGAAGGATAGTAGAGCTATTGGAGCAGGTCCCATTGGTTGGGACGATTTTCTTACTGCATTCTTGGATCGGTTCTTTCCCCGAGAGATGAGGGAAATCAGGGAAGATGAGTTTGTGAACCTAAGGCAGAATAATATGACAGTCCAGGAGTATGCTTTGGAGTTCACTCATTTGTCCAAATATGCACCAGAGCTAGTGGCTGATCAGAGGGCTCGAGTGAGCAGGTTTGTGCAGAGAGTAACAGACTACCTGGTCAAGGATTGTAGGACTGCTATGCTCCATCAAGACATCAATTTACCTCGATTGGTTTTGTACGCCCAATAGATGGAGGTAGTGAATTTGATATAGAGAGAGGCCAAGAGAGCCAGGACAGATAGATATGGGTTCTCCCAACAGAGATCAGGAGGCATACATCGTTAGCAGTCCCATCAGTGGTCATTGGCTCTAGCGCCATCATCGTCCAGTGCTCCATCTTGACCATGAGGTGACTAGAGGAGTAGAGTATCGGGCTCGAGCGGATAGAGGAGCATGTAGGTAGAGTGTACCTTTTCGGTATGCGGGAAGTGTAGCAAGAATCACATAGGGGAGTGCTTGAATGGATCATATATCTATTTTGGGTGTGGTAGACCAAGGCACAAGCACCGTGAGTGTCCTTTCGCTAGGAAGGATGATGGTAGAGGTCGTGCTCAGGCTACTAGTTCAGCAGCAGCACCAGCACGCGCAGCTCAACAGGGTGCATCCACCAGTGCACGTGGCAGTCAGCGCCAGAATCGGATTTATGCCCTTGCGTCTCGTTAGGAACAGGGACTTCACCAGATGTGGTCACTGCTATATTGTGAGTATTCCACTTTGATGTACATGAATTTTTAGATCCAGGGCATACTTTATCTTTTGTGACACCCTATGTTGCTAGTATTTTCGGAGTCTATCCCGAAATCCTATCCGAACCCTTCTCAGTCTCCACTCCAGTTGGTGATTCAGTTATAGATCGATGGGTATATAGAAAATTCCCAGTCACATTCCTTTAGGAAGTCACCTCAACAGATTTAGTAGAGCTAGCTTTGACAAATTTTAATGTTATCTTTGGCATGGATTGGCTACATGCATGTTATGCCTTGGTAAATTGTAGGACCCATACAATAGAGTTCCGATTTCCAGGTGAGCCAGTCCTAGAGTGGAAGGGTAGTTCAGCTGTGCGTGTAGGTCGCTTCATTTCCTACCTTAAGGCCAGAAATATTATTTGTAAGGGTTTCGTGTACCATCTAGTTAGGGTTAAGGATGCTACATCCGAAACCCCGACTATCCAGTCAGTTCCCATAGTATGTGAATATCCAGAAGTATTGACCTTCTTCTCGATATACAACCTATATCTATTCCTCCTTACAAAATGGCTCCAGCTGAGCTAAAAGAATTGAAGGAGCAGTTGAAGGATCTTTTAGACAAAGGTTTCATCAGATCGAGCAAATCCCCATGGGGTGCACCAGTTCTCTTTGTCCGAAAGAAAGATGGTTCCCTTCGGATGTGTATTGACTATCGACAGTTGAAAAAGGTCATAGTCAAGAACAAGTATCCCATCCCCAGAATTGGAGACTTGTTTGACCAACTTCAGGGTGCTAAGTGTTTTTCCAAGATAGACCTCAGATCCGGATATCATCAGCTCAGGGTTAGAGAGAGTGACATCCAGAAGATAGCCTTCAGGACTCGGTATGGTCACTATGAGTTTGTAGTTATGTATTTTGGACTAATGAATGCTCCTGCAACTTTCATGGATTTGATGAATAGGATTTTCAAGCCATATTTGGACATGTTCATGATCGTTTTCATTGATTACATCCTCATATACTCTCGGAGCAAGAAGGAGCATGTCGCTCATTTGAGGGTGGTGATAGAGGTGATTTCAAGGTGTTCTTCATCAATTTCCTCTTGGGAAATATAGGGAAGTTAAGAACCAGTTATTCTCAGGTATGTAAGGCTATCAATTGGTGATTTCATCCATACCCATGCCCATCCTCTATGATTTTTACAAAAATCTTATTAAAAACTCATGGGGTTTTGAAGATGATTTTTATAAAAGTCTAATGATTTGATAATGGGTTTTGTGATTTTTGATTCTCATAATAATTTATGGGTTTTAATTAGATTTTTATTATCTAAATTTATCTATAATTTTAGCGATTTCGATTTCTATGAAATTAAGCCTAAATATGCATGATCCATGATTTATTGATGTATGATCTACTTTTCTATTATTGATACTTGCAAGCCCAACATGAATTATGAGTTAAATTATGCATTGAATCTAATACACATCATGATTTTATGAATTTCAAGCTATATGTATGATTTACAAGTATGTATAAACCTTATGAATCATGCATTATGTTTTGGCCGACTCACAGGCCTCGTTTCATGGCTAGTTCACGTATGTACAAGTATGTTTATAATTATCATGATTTAACTAGCCCATAAATTCATGCATGTTATACTATGAGCACTATATATGTTTTGGGAGTAGTATCGAACACCGAGTAGGTTCGGGCCCTAGGTTCTGCCCCGGATCTCATAAACTACGTACCACCGTAGGTATGTTGGGACCTCCTAAGGAATGTCCCCGGCCCAAATGGCCCTTTTCATGATGATATCATACTTTCATGGTCCNNNNCCCTTGGAAAGGTACGGACACCCTCCTGACTAGGGTTACAAGTCGGGCTTCATGTGTGCTCATATGGGGTATGTCGGTTAAGAGAATTTCCCACTGTTCCTTATGATTTATTCATGTTATGATTATGTATTTTGGCTCAATTCACGTTGAGTAAAGCTTTTCTCCTACGGTCATGATTATGTTTGTATTATGAATGTTTGAAAACCTTGAGCCTTATGATATGTTATGATGATATAGGATACAAGCATGATGTCCTACTCTTATGATCACTTATGAGATTTATGTATTTTAAATATCCGTTTTACTTACCTTGCTTACTCAGTACATTCCATGTACTGACCACATACTTTATGTGTTGTATCTTTTCATGATGCAGGACCCGACTCTCAGGCTCACCCTCCTCAGTAGTGTTTCCGAGATTGTTATCAGCTTATTTGGTGAGTTCTCATGTTTTGAGGGTCATATTTTCAAACTCTACTCTTTTCTTTCGGTTTTAGAATTGTTAGTTTTAGTTGGGGAGTTGTCGTATCAACCAATCTTTCATGATTAAAGGCTTTTCAGACTACAAGTTGTATTCAACCGTCATGTATGGATTATGTATTGTCCTTTCTCCATATTTATGAAATGTTTATGCTTTCTTATGTTAAGTCTTCCACTTATGTGATTGAATTAGATGTACGATCATGCCATGAGTTGACTTGGGGTCTCTGGGGCTCTTTGTCCCGTTTCTACGATCCGGGTGTACGTTCGGGTTGTGACAAAGTCCCTCAGATATATGGAGTTTCTTGGGCTTAGCTGGAGGTTTGTGGAAGGATTTTCATCCATTGCAACACCATTGACTAAGTTGACCTAGAAAAAAGTAAAGTTCCAATGGTCGGAGGCCTGTGAGAAGAACTTCCAAGAGTTGAAGACACGACTCACCTTAGCACCAGTCTTGACTCTACTTGAGGGTACCGATGGGTTTTTGGTATATTGTGATTCCCCAAGGATCGGCCTTGGTTGTGTATTAATGCAGCACAATAAGGTTACAACTATGCTTCCAGGAAGTTGAAAGTCCATGACAAGAACTATCTGACTCACGACCTCGAGTTGGCGGCAATAGTATTTTTCTTGAAGATTTGGAGACACTATCTGTACGGGGTCCATGTGGATGTGTTTACGGACCACAAGAGCCTATAGTATGCGTTTACTTAGAAGGATCTCAATCTATGTCAGAGGAGGTGGTTGGAGCTTCTTAAGAATTATGATATGAGTGTCCTTTACCATCCGGGCAAGGCTAATGTGGTGGTAGACGTTCTCAGTAGGCTTTCTATGGAGAGCGTGTCCCATGTAGATGAGGGGAGGAAAGAATTGGTGAAGGATGTGCTTGGACTACATGATTAGGAGTTCACCTTGTTGACTCGGCAGATGGTGGTTCCATCATTCAGAATGGATCAGAATCTTCCTTGGTGACCAAAGTCAAGTCTAGGCAAGACGAGGATCCTATTTTAGTAAAATTGAAGGAAGCTATTCAGAATCAGAAGGTGGAGGTCTTCTCCCAAGGGGGAGTGATGTACTACGATGTCAGGGTCATTTGTGTATTCTGGGTGTTGATCACTTGAGGGAGCGGATGTTGCATGAGGCTTATGGTTTCTGATATTTTATACATCCAGGTACCACAAAGATGTATTGTGACTTAAGGGAAGTCTATTGGTGGAATGGAATGAAGAAGAACATAACAGAGTTTGTGGCAAGGTGTCCAAACTGTCAACAAGTGAAAGTTGAGGATCAAAGACCTAGAGGTATGCTTCAAGACATTAGTATTCCTACTTGGAAGTGGAAGGAAATCAATTTGGACTTCATTACAGGGTTACCTCGTATTCACTGACAGTATGATTTTATTTGGGTTGTCGTAGACAGGTTGACAAAAGCAGCTCATTCAAAACTTACCGATTTAGTGGAGGACTATGCTAAATTGTATATTCGAGATTTAGTTAGGTTGCATGGAGTTCCCTTGTCCATCATATCAGATAGAGGTACTCAATTTACCTCCATGTTTTGGAAATCATTTCAGAAGGGACTCAATACTCAGGTTAAGCTTAGTACAACATTTCACCGGTAAACAAATGGTCAGGCTGAACGGACCATTAAGACTCTTGAGGATATGTTGAGAGCGTGTGTGATTGATTTCAAAAGTATTTGGGATGACCATTTACCTCTCATCGAGTTTGCATATAACAATAGTTAGCATTCCAACATTCAGATGGCTCCATTTGAGGCTCTTTATAGGCGGAGATGTAGATCACCTATTGGTTGGTTCGAAGTCAGTGAAGCTATGTTGATAGGACCAGATTCAATCCATGAGTCTATGGAAAAAGTTTAGCTTATAAGGGAAAGGTTGAAAACAACTCAGAGTCACCAAAAGTCTTATGCGGATGTGAGGAGGAGAGAGCTTGAGTTCGAAGTTGATGATTGGGTGTTTTGGAAGGTTTCTCCCATGAAGGGAGTGATGAGATTTGGGAAGAAAGGGAAACTCGGTCCCCATTATGTTGGCCTATACTGGATTATGAGACGTGTTGGCAAGATGGCTTATGAGTTGGAGTTGCCCTCAGAATTGGCTTCAGTGCACCCAGTTTACCATATGTCACTTTTAAAGAAGTTCATGGGTGATTTGGCATTGGTTGTTCCAGTGGAGAGTGTAGATGTGAAGGATAGCCTAAGCTACGAAGAGGTTCCGGTTCAAATCCTTGATCATCAGGTTCGGAAGTTAAGAAACAAAGAAGTAGCTTCAACAAAGATTTTGAGGAGGAATCAGCATGTTGAGGGAGCTACATGGGAAGCCAAAGAAGATATGATGGCTAAATACCCTCATCTATAACCTCCCAATTCAGTTTCAGCTTGAGGTATCAGTTTCCTCCTTAGTACTCTATTCAGTTTCAAGTTTAGTTCATGTTCCCCAGTTTCTTTAATGTTAATGTGTGTAAGTGTGATTAATGAATTCAGTTCAGTCATGTATTCCAGTCTGGAGTCAGTCACTCCGTTAGTTTTCAACTTTAGACGTTCAGTATTGGAGATGTTAGTTTTATTCCTTGGTTTTTCAGTATGTTCATTCACATTTGAGGATGAATGTTTCCAAGGGGGAGATATTGTAATACCCGGGAAGTGCCTAAGACTAGACTTGAGAATTTTAAATGAAAAGCAGTAGAACATCTGAGATTTGACTTAGAACGACCCATGGTACGAGTCATTAGAAGGTGTAATGGCCCGTGGGAACCACCCATGGCCAGATTCTACAGTAGGTGGCTCAGTGGTAATGGGTCTAGGGATGCCCCGTTGGGTGATGTAATGGGTCGTGGATTGAAGTCGTTGTTCATCCTTGTGCTGCCAGAGTGGGATGGTACGAGTCGTGGTATGACTCGTTGTAAGGAACAACGGGTCGTGGTAAGTGCTCATAAGGAGGTGCAGTGAAAGTTAGCCCAGAGGCAACGGATGGGTCCAATGACCCATGGTTGGGAGGTACGATCCGTTAGTTTACTCATGATGGGAGTTTCAGAAATTTTGCATGTGGAGCCAGTGGTGACGATGAGAGGACACAACAGGTCGTTGTGTCGAGTAATGACCCATTCCATCGAGTCATTGTCATAGGACCAGAGAACTGAAGAAATGTTGGAAAGGAAGTAACGGATGGATACAATGAGTCGTGGTATCAAAGGAAAACTCATGGTATTCGTCGTGGTCACTAGTAGAGTTAAATTTTCAGATTTTTCATTAAGAGTATTTCCGTAATTCCTAAGATCTAATGTCCTAAACTATGTCATTTTAAGCTCAGTTAGAAGGGTTTTAAGAGAGCTAAACATATCCTAATCCTTACCATTCCATGCATGCAAGTTTAGAGTTCTTCCTTAGAGATCAAGCTTGAGAAATTCTCCAATTTTCGCCAATTCTCTTTGGGCTTTCAAAGAGGAGTGTAAATCAGATTTACCTAGGTATGTAGGGTTATGAATGAGAGTTCCTTTCACTCTCATGCTCAGGATTCTTCTCAATTCCATTAATTTAAATTCTAGATTCAAGTTCATGATCTTATGGGGTTTATTCCTAATTTTGTGAAATTCTCTATGATCTATCTATGGGTCAATTTCCTTCATGTATCAAAGCATGTTTTAAGATATATGGGCATATTTTATACCTAGTTTGATTATTAATTCATAGTTTCAAATTTTTAATTGAATTATGCCCAATTATGCAAGCTTCATGAAAAGTCAAGTTATGATTCTATTGTGATTTTGATCTTGCTAAGTCTAAATTATGATTTATGATTCATGTTATGATTTCTCTTCAAGTACTCTTCATGGATTTATGAATATCAAGTATATATATATTTTCACAAGTATGCATGTTACTCATGATTTATGAATTTATGACTCTTGGCCGACTCATGGGCTCTTATTCTGAGAGTAAAGACTGCATGTTGATATATGAAAACATGAATAGACATAAACTGGACCCCATAACTAAATCGAATGACCAAAAGCTAAAACTGAGAATCATAAGTAAAAACTGATAACTTGATCATTGGGTCAAACCTGCTGAAAACATAATATTATAGCTGATAAGCATGCATAATTGAGATCATGAGGAACAATCAGAGACTCGTCATATAACAGATACTATCATGATAGAGCTTATGTGATCCCAACTATTACACTCAAGTGGGAAGAGCCGTTCAAAGCCTTACCAGGGCTAAGGGCGCTACCATGACATCGAAATCAAGCTGAAGGCCCATTCAGGGCAAGGGAGGTCCCAAAGTAAAATGTGAAACCTTACATTGGCACATAAGACCCCAAGTTGTCATTAACCCCTCGCCTACTCAGTGCCAGACACTACTCTCAAAAACATGCAAGGCGCTCTCTATCATTTTTTAATGAAGCTGAAGTGTCATTTTTCAACAAAGCTGATTGTCACACCTCACCTTGGGAGGCATGACTGGCACCTAGTGCCATACTGGGATCTAACTGACCTGGCTAGGCTGATGCACGTCTGGTGCCTGCCTGCAACTCAACTCAAGAAAACAACAAGCTATATCTTGGCTGTAAACACAGCCCCCGACCGACAAGGCCGTATAGCCACCTGTAAATTAAAATAGCTAACCAACAGCAGGCAAGAAAAGGGATTCTATGCGGGCCAATATGACCACCATTTTGTCTAGTTATAACAGAAATGTGAACAAAGCCACTACACTAGGTCCCACGCGGCCAACAACAACTAACTGACTAATGAATGTAGCCTAGAATCCTCTAAGAATACAAATAGTAGTCGGGAAAGGGCCCCGGCCTACCCCCAAATGCTATACAACCGAAGGACTCTAACCTCTACAACTTGGAAACTCTGAATGAAGGGAGCTGGCCAAACTTCTGACTCCGAACAGTTGCTACTGAAAAGTCTGAACTCTGTCTGTCTAAAGCTGTAGCAAGTAATGCAGTGCCCAGAGATAGGCATCAGTACAATATGTACCGAATATGTAAGGCAATAAGTAAATTATTAAATACTGAAAGTATATAGAGAGAAGGGGCAGAAAGATTAACCTTTAAGCTGGCTTATTCGTAATCCACATCTAGCAAAACACTACATATGTATGAGCTACAACTGTACAATAATATATTCATAAGCTATATCTAGTAGACAAGGATACAAACAAGAACCTAACCTGGCCCCCATAAGCCTGGAAGGTACAAGCAACACATAAATAACCTACCAGGACCCCCATAAACCCTGGCTAGTACACCTCAATCTATATACCCCTATCTAGGTTTCTATGACTCTACTGATGCTATAGCCAACCTACCTGTCCCCCTAGGTCTACAACTGAGCCCTCTTGGTTCCTGATCTATAGCTATGTTTGAGTCCGGTAGAGTCCTGATAATTGCACCCCAGGCACCACGCTCGTCGGGGGTGTGGTGCCGATATGGGATAAAAATAGTCTAGTGATGGAATGGGACTGTATAAGGCCCTCGAACCTCATCTTCGTCCCTCGTGGATGACATGCCACTCCTTGGAGCGACGTCATCTAACCCTTCACGGGCGATGACATAACTAGTAACCCTGGGGTGGTCATGGAAGGCTCCTGAGTGAGGGAAACCCTAACCAAGGTGTTGTACTGAAATCTCAATCTATCCACTCAAAAGGCATATCTGGCCTTCTAGGCCTAACACTACCGTTGCTCGCTCCCTAGGCTAGTCTGTAAGGCTGCTAGCAGGCACACCCTGTGCACCTGTATCTGATCATAGGATCCTGATAGTGATCGTGATCTCTAATGGTCTAGACTGGATAGGGCGAGATCTGGAGTGGCCTAACAGTACTCTGAATGTCCTGCCCAGATAACTATAACTCATAAACACCTATAGGGTCGCGGATGACTAATTACGTAGTTCCTCTACTTAGAACAACTGTAGGGATGTTATTGACCGAAGATGCTTTTGAGAGATTGGCCCCTAATCCTCCACAAGCATCTTACTGAAATTCTTAGCCTGTGGGTAGTATGGTACTAACATTGTGCTAGTCCCTTAGGCCTCATCTTTGTCTGCTCAGATCTTGTATGACTTTTTTGGGAGATTCCTAACCTTATAGACAAGTTTATATAGACTTAGCCACTCTAGGAAATCTGTACATAAGTATCTTATAAGAATCACCTAGGGCACTAGCCCTACCTCTAACTACTAATAAGGCCCCCTTCCTTAGGGTACCCACGGGTCTATTTGACCTAGACGACTAGGTTGGCTTCCTGGGCGACCTGTATGATGAATGCTAAGTTAACTAAGACTGATAATCACTGGTAATAGCTAACTAGATGGTAGGCTATCACTCAGTTCACTAGGAAAACCTAGGCTACTGACTCTAAAATATGGCCTTCCTATCTAAATTTCTGTCCCTAGGGTGTGAGAGTACGTCAATGGCCTCTAGGAGTGCTTTCTTGACAATACAGATGCCAAACTGGTAGTTAAATCGCCTAGCTGCACCTATGCTGTTCAAATTACTAGCTCAGGATTGATAACTATTCACGAGCTTCTAAGGTCTAGGCCTACCAATAAAACATACAATTCTACTAATACAATGAATTGGAGAGTAGAAGAGTTTCTATGACTCTTATAGCGCGTATCACACTTAACATGTTCTTTCCCAACGAGGGATACTATGGTATAATCTATATACGTTTTATAGCAGCTAACCACCAAAAATATAACCTTAATCTACTGATAGCAGCTAATCACAACATATCGAATCTTTATATACTAGCAACAACTACTTACAACATGTCTAATCAAAATCTACTGGTAGCAACTATCTGCAGCATATAGGACCGTTATTTCCATTCAAGAACATAAGTCGTGGCACTGTACGACGAGAATAACTTGCTGAGGGTTAAGCTTTACATACCTCAACTATCGTTTCCCGAATAACCGACGAGTTTCAACTTGGATTCGTCAGCTCTTTTCACTTGTAACCGTTATACTGGGATAAAGAGATGAATTTCAATACTAAATTCGGTGTAAAATGATAGATTTTGATATTAGTAGCAACTATAATTCAACTACATAAAATACAGTAGAAAACTTATAATTTCCCAAGGGTTCGGAAGGGAGAAATGCTTACTTGAAGCCTATGGCTGTATAGGAATCAATTTGGAGAAATTCTAACAACTTTTGCTCGACGGATTTACGATTTTCCAAGTGAAATTCAAGAAAATAACTCTGTAGTGATGCTCCCTATAGGCGTAAATTCAATACCTGAAGTTAATTTGAATTTGGATGGCATTTGACAGTGTAATCAGACGAAAATATATTGAAACTTGTGATTTC
>JACEIK010005203.1:0-10178 GCA_018107945.1 Datura stramonium
ATCGACCGTCTCCGTTTGGCCCCAAATTTTTGTTGTGCGCAGCCTGCAAGGCCTGGTGACGAGCGCCCTATCATTTCATTTGATCGGCATAACTATTTTTATCATAAATGAGAATTTACAATTTTCGCGATTTTCTGTATATGTTAGCTCACGGATTTCTCGAGATTTGATTGACCGCCTCCGTTCGGACCCAATTTTTGGCTGTGCGCAGCCTGCGGGGCTCAGTGACGAGAGCCCTATCATTTCGATTGATCGGCATCACTATTTTTCGCATAAATGAGAATTTACGATTTCGTGATTTTCGGTGTATGTTAGCCCACGGATTTCTCGAGATTTGGTTGACCGTCTCCATTTTACCTAAAATTTTAGCTACGCGCAGCCTGCATGGCCTGGTGGCGAGAGCCCTATCATTTCATTTGATCGGCATCACTATTTTTTACATAAATGTGAATTTATGATTTTTGCAATTTTCGGTGTGTCTTAGCCCACGAATTTCTCAAGATTTGATTGACCGTCTCCGTTTGGCCCCAAATTATTGCTGTGTGCAACCTAAGAGGCCTATTGACAAGCGCGCTATCATTTCGTTTGATCGACATCACTATTTTTTGCATAAATGAGAATTTACGATTTTCGCGATTTTCGGTGTATGTTAGCCCACAGATTTCTCGAGATTTGATTGACAGTCTCCGTTTTGCCCCAAATTTTATTAATGCATAGCCTACATGACCTGATGACGAGCGCTCAATCATTTCAATTGATCGGCATCACAATTTTTTGAATAAATTAGAATTTACGATTTTCGGTGTGTGTTAGCCCACGGATTTCTCGAGATTTGATTGACCATCTCCGTTCGGCCCCAAATTCGGGTGTGCGCAGCCTACAAGGCCTGGTGACGAGCGCCCTATCATTTCGTTTGATCGGCATCACTATTTTTCGCCTAAATGAGAATTTATGATTTTCACGATTTTCGGTGTATGTTAGCCCACGGATTTCTGGATATTTGATTGACCGTCTCCGTTTGGCCCCAAATTTTCGCTCTGCATAACCTACAAGGCTTGGTTACGAGCGCTCTATCGTTTTAATTGATCGGCATCACTATTTTTTGAATAAATGAGAATTTGCGATTTTTGGTGTATGTTAGCCCATGGATTTCTCGAGATTTAATGGACCGCCTCCGTTCGGCCCCAAATTTTTGCTTTACGCAGCTTTCGGGGCCTTGTGATGGGCGCCCTATCATTTTATTTGATCGTCATCACTATTTTTCGCATAAATGAGAATTTCTAATTTTCGAGATATTCGGTGTATGTTGCCAACGGATTTCTCGAGATTTGATCGACCGTCTCCGTTCGGGCCCAAATTTTGGCTTTGCGCAGCCTACAAGGCCTGGTGATGAGCGCTCTATCATTTCGTTTGATCGGCATCACAATTTTTCGCATAAATGAGAATTTACGATTTTCGCGATTTTCGGTGTATGTTAGCCCACGGATTTCTGGAGATTTGATTGACCGTCTCCGTTTGACCCCAAATTTTTGTTGTGCACAGCCTACAAGGCCTGGTGACGAGCGCACTATCGTTTCGATTGATCGGAATCACTATTTTTCAAATAAATCAAAATTTATGATTTTTGCTATTTTCGGTGTATGTTAGCCCACATATTTCTCGAGATTTGATTGACCTCATCCGTTTTGCCTCAAATTTTTGTTGTGCATAGCCTAAAAGTACTGGTGACGAGCGCCCTATAATTTCGTTTGATCGGCATCACTATTTTTCGCAAAAATGAGAATTTACGATTTTCGCGATTTTCGGTGTCTGTTAGCCCACTGATTTCACGAGATTTGATAGACCGTCTCCGTTCGGCCCAAATTTTTGCTGTGCAGCCTACGTGTCCTGGTGACGGACGGCTTATCATTTTATTTGATCGGCATCACTATTTTTCTCATAAATGAGAATTTTCAATTTTTGCGATTTTCGGTGTATGTTAGCCCACGGATTTCTAGAGATTTGATCGACCATCTCCGTTTTGCCCCAATTTTTTGTTGTGCGCCGCCTATAAGGCCTGGTGACGGGCGCCGTATCACTTTATTTGATCGGCATCACTATTTTTCGAATAAATGAGAATTTATAATTTTGGCGATTTTCGGTGTATATTAGCCAACGGATTTCTCGAGATTTGATTGACTGTCTCCGTTTGACCCCAAATTTTTGTTGTGCACATTATACAAGACCTGCTGAAGAGCGCTCTATCATTTCGATTGATCGGCATCACTATTTTTCGAATAAATGAGAATTTACGATTTTTGCGATTTTCGGTGTATGTTAGCCCACGGATTTCTCGAGATTTGATTGACCGCCTCCGTTCGACCCCAAATATTGGCTTTGCGCGGCCTGGTGACGGGCGCCCTATCATTTTATTTGATCGGCATCACTATTTTTCGCATAATTGAGAATTTACGATTTTCGCGATTTTCGGTGTGTGTAAGCACACGGATTTCTGGAGATTTGATCGACCGTCTCCTTTTGCCTCAAATTTTTGCTTTGCGCAGCCTAAAAGGACTGGTGACGAGCGTCCTATCATTTCGTTTGATCGGCATCACTATTTTTTGCATAAATGAGAATTTACGATTTTCGCGATTTTCGGTGTATGTTAACCCAAGGAATTCTCGAAATTTGATTTACCGTCTCCGTTTGACCCAAATTTTTGTTGTGCACAGCCTACAAGACCTGCGGATGAGCGCTCTATCATTTCGATTGGTCGGAATCACTATTTTTTGAATAAATGAGAATTTACGATTTTCGTGATTTTCGGTGTATGTTAGCCCACGAATTTCTCGAGATTTTATTGACCGTCAACGTTTGGCCCAAATTTTGGCCGTGCGCAGCCTACAAGGCCTATTGACGAGCACGCTATAATTTTGTTTGATCGGCATCACTATTTTTTGCATAAATGAGAATTTACGATTTTCGCGATATTCGGTGTATGTTAGCCCAGAGATTTCTGGAGATTTGATTGACCGTCTCCGTTTGGCCCCAAATTTTTATTGTGCACAACCTTCAAGGCCTGGTGATGAGCGCTCTATCGTTTCGATTGATTGGCATCACTATTTTTCGAATAAATGAAAATTTATGATTTTTGTGATTTTCGGTGTATGTTAAGCCCACAGATTTCTCGAGATTTGATTGACCGCCTCCGTTTTGCCCCAAATTTTTGTTGTGCATAGCCTTAAAGGCCTGGTGACGAGCGCTCTATCATTTTGATTTATCGGCATCACAATTTTTCGCATAAATGAGAATTTACGATTTTTGCGATTTTCGGTGTATGTTAGCCCACGGATTTCTCGAGATTTGATTGACTGTCTCCGTTTGACCCAAAATTTTTGTTGTGCACAGCCTACAAGGCCTGGTGATGAGCGCTCTATCATTTCGATTGATTGGCATCATTATTTTTCACATAAATGAGAATTTATGATTTTTGCGATTTTCGGTGTATGTTAGCCCACGGATTTCTCGAGATTTGATTGACTTTCTCCGTTTGGCCCCAAATTTTGGCTTTGCGCAACCTGCGGGGCCTGGTGATGGGCGCCCTATCATTTTATTTGATCGGCATCACTATTTTTCGCATAAATGAGAATTTACAATTTTTGCTATTTTCGATAGATGTTAGCCCACGGATTTCTTGATATTTGATCGACCGTCTCCGTTTTGCCCCAAATTTTTGCTATGCGCAACCTACAAGGCCTGGTGACGAGTGCCCTATCATTTCATTTGATCGGCATAACCATTTTTCGCATAAATGAGAATTTACGATTTTCACAATTTTCGATATATTATAGCCCACGAATTTCTCGAGATTTGATTGAGCGTCTCCGTTTGGCCCCAAATTTAGGCTTTGCGCAGCCTACAAGGCCTGTTGACAAGCGCGCTATCATTTCGTTTGATCGGCATCACTATTTTTCCAATAAATGAGAATTTACGATTTTTGCGATTTTCGGTGTGTGTTAGCCCGCGGATTTCTTGAGATTTGATCGACCGTCTCCGTTTGGCCCCAACTTTTTGCTGTGCGCAGCCTACAAGGCCTGGTGACGAGCGTCGTATCACTTTATTTGATCGGCATCACTATTTTTCTCATAAATGAAAATTTACGATTTTTGCGATTTTCGGTGTATGTTAGCCCACAGATTTCTGGAGATTTGATCGACCGTCTCAACTTGGCCCAAAATTTTTGTTGTGCGCAGCCTACAAGGCCTGGTGACGGACGCCTTTTCATTTTATTTTATCGGCATCACTATTTTTCTCATAAATAAGAATTTATGATTTTTGCGATTTTCGGTATATGTTAGCCCACAGATTTTTGGAGATTTAATCGACCGTCTCCGTTTGACCCCAAATTTTTGCTGTGCGCAGCCTACAAGGCCTGGTGACGGGCGCCCTATCACTTTATTTGATCGGCATCACTATTTTTCGAATAAATGAGAATTTACGATTTTCGCGATTTTCGGTGTATGTTACTCCGCGGATTTCAGGAGATTTGATTGACCGTCTCCGTTTGGCCCCAAATTTTTCCTGTGCACAGCCTTAAAGGCCTGGTGACGAGCGCTCTATCATTTCGATTGATCGGCATCACTATTTTTCGCATAAATGAGAATATATGATTTTCGCGATTTTCGGTGTATGTTAGCCCACGGATTTCTGGAGATTTGATCGACCGTCTCCGTTTGGCCCCAAATTTTTGCTCTGTGCAGCCTACAAGGCCTGGTGACGAGCGCGCTATAATTTCGTTTGATCGGCATCACTATTTTTCGCATAAATGAGAATTTACGATTTTCGCGATTTTCGGCGTATGTTAGCCCACATATTTCTAGAGATTTTATTTACCATCTCCGTTTGGCCCCAAATTTTTGTTCTGCACAACCTACAAGGCCTGGTGACGAGTGCTCTATCATTTCGATTGATCGGCATCACTATTTTTTGAATAAATGAAAATTTATGATTTTTGCGATTTTCGGTGTACGTTAGCCCACGAATTTCTTGAGATTTTATTGACCGCCTCCGTTTTGCCCCAAATTTGTGTTGTGCATAGCCTTCAAGGCCTGGTGAATAGCGCTCTATCATTTTGATTTATCGGCATCAAAATTTTTCGCATAAATGAGAATTTACGATTTTTGCAATTTTCAGTGAATGTTAGCCCACGGATTTCTCGAGATTTGATTGACCGTCTCCGTTTGGCCCAAATTTTTTGTTGTGTGCAGCCTACAAGGCCTGGTGACGAGCGCTCTATCATTTCGATTGATTGACGTCATTATTTTTCGCATAAATGAGAATTTACGATTTTCGCGATTTTCGGTGTATGTTAGCCCACCGATTTCTCGAGATTTGATTGACCGTCTCCGTTTGGCCCCAAATTTTGACTGTGCGCAGCCTACAAGGTCTGTTGACGAGCGCACTGTCATTTCGTTTGATCGGTATGACTATTTTTCGAATAAATGAGAATTTATGATTTTTGTGATTTTCGGTGTATGTTAGACAACGGATTTCTCGAGATTTGATTGACCATCTCCGTTTTGCCCCAAATTTTTGTTGTGCACAACCTACAAAACCTGGTGATGAGCGCTCTATCATTTCGATTAATCGGCATCACCATTTTTCGAATAAATGAGAATTTATGATTTTCGCGATTTTCGGTGTATGTTAGCCCACGGATTTCTCGAGATTTGATTGACTGTCTCCATTGGGCCCCAAATTTTTGTTGTGCGCAGCGTACAAGGCCTGGTGACGAGCGCCCTATCATTTCGTTTGATCGGCATCACTATTTTTTGAATAAATGAGAATTTACGATTTTCGCAATTTTTGGTGTATGTTAGCCCACGGATTTCTCGAGATTTGATTGACCGTCTCCGTTTGGCCCCAAATTTTTATTGTGCGCAGCCTACAAGGCCTGGTGACGAGCCCTGTCATTTCGTTTGATCGGCACCACTATTTTTAGCATAAATGAAAATTTACGATTTTCGCAATTTTCGGTGTATGATAACCCACGGATTTATCGAGATTTGATTGACAGTCTCAATTTGGACCCAAATTTTTGTTGTGCATAGACTACAAGACCCGGTGACGAGCGCTCTATCATTTCAATTGATCGGCATAACTATTTTTTGAATAAATTAGAATTTACAATTTTCGCGATTTTCGGTGTGTGTTAGCCCACGGATTTCTCGAGATTTGATTGACCGTCTCCGTTCGGCCCCAAATTTCGGGTGTGCGCAGCCTACAAGGCGTGGTGACGAGCACCTTATCATTTCTTTTTATCGGCATCACTATTTTTTGCATAAATGAGAATTTATGATTTTCGTGATTTTTGGTGTATGTTAGCCCACAGATTTATGGAGATTTGATTGACCGTCTCCGTTTGGCCTCGAAAATTTGCTCTGCTCAGCCTACAAGGCCTGGTTACGAGCGCTCTATCGTTTCGATTGATCAGCATCACTATTTTTTGATTAAATGAGAATTTACGATTTTTGCGATTTTGGTGTATGTTAGCCACAGATTTCTCGAGATTTAATTGACGCCTCCGTTCGACACAAATTTTTGCTTTACGCAGCCTTCGGGGCCTTATGACGGACGCCCTATCATTTTATTTGATCGGCATCACTATTTTTTGAATAAATGAGAATTTACGATTTTTGCGATTTTCGGTGTGTGTTAGCCCACAAATTTCTTGAGATTTGATTGACCGTCTCCGTTTGGCCCAAATTTTTTTCGTGCGCAGCCTACAAGGCCTGGTGACGGGCGCCCTATCACTTTATTTGATCGGCATCACTATTTTTCGAATAAATGAGAATTTACGATTTTTGCGATTTTCGGTGTGTGTTAGCCCACGGATTTCTTGAGATTTGATCGACCGTCTCCGTTTGGCCCCAAATTTTTTTCGTGCGCAGCCTACAAGGCCTGGTGACGGGCGCCCTATCACTTTATTTGATCGGCATCACTATTTTTTGAATAAATGAGAATTTACGATTTTCGCGATTTTCGGTGTATGTTTGCCAATGGATTTCTCGAGATTTGATTGACCATCTCTGTTTTGCCCCAAATTTTTATTGTGCACAGCCTACAAGACCTGGTGACGAGCGCTCTATCATTACGATTGATCGGCATCACTATTTTTTGAATAAATGAGAATTTACGATTTTCACAATTTTTGGTGTATGTTAGCCCACAGATTTCTCGAGATTTGATTGATTGTCTCCATTTGGCCCAAATTTTTGCTGTGCGCAGCCTACAAGGCCTGGTGACGAGCGCCCTATCATTTCGTTTGATCGGCATCACTATTTTTCGCATAAATGAGAATTAACGATTTTTGCAATTTTCGGTGTATGTTAGCCCACGGATTTCTCGAGATTTGATTGACCGTCTCCGTTTTCCCCAAATTTTTGCTGTGCGCAGCCTACAAGTCCTGGTGACGAGCGTCCTATCATTTCATTTGATCGGCATAACTATTTTTCGCATAAATGAGAATTTACGATTTTCGCGATTTTCGGTATATGTTAGCCCACGGAATTCTCGAGATTTGATTGACCGTCTCCGTTTGGCCAAAACTTTTTGCTGTGCACAGCCTACAAGGCCTGCTGACGAGCGCTCTATCATTTCGATTGATCGGCATCACTATTTTTCAAATAAATTAGAATTTACGATTTTCGCGATTTTCAGTGTATGTTAGCCCACATATTTCTGGAGATTTGATTGACCGACTCCGTTTGGCCCCAAAATTTTGCTGTCCACAGCCTATAAGGTCTGGTGACGAGCGCTCTATCGTTTCGATTGATCGGCATCACTATTTTTCCAATAAATGAGAATTTACGATTTTTGCGATTTTCGGTGTAACGCCCATGGATTTGTCGAGATTTGATTGACTTTCTCCGTTAGGCTCCAAATTTTGGCTTTGCGCAGCCTTCGGGGTCTGGTGACAGGCGCCCTATCATTTTATTTGATCAGCATCACTATTTTTCTCATAAATAAAAATTTACAATTTTTGCGATTTTCGGTGTATGTTAGCCCACGGATTTCTGGAGATTTGATCGACCGTCTCCGCTTGGCCCAAAATTTTTGTTGTGCGCAGCCTACAAGGCCTGGTGACGGACGCCTTATCATTTTATTTTATCGGCATCACTATTTTTCTCATAAATGACAATTTATGATTTTTGCGATTTTCGGTATATGTTAGCCCACGGATTTCTGGAGATTTTATCGACCGTCTCCGTTTGGCCCCAAATTTTTGCTGTGCGCAGCCTACAAGGCCTGGTGACGGGCGTCCTATCACTTCATTTGTTCGGCATCACTATTTTTCGAATAAATGAGAATTTACGATTTTCACGATTTTCGGTGTATGTTAGTCCGCGGATTTCAGGAGATTTGATTGACCGTCTCCGTTTGGCCCCAAATTTTTTCTGTGCGCAACGTTAAAGGCCTGGAGACGAGCGCTCTATCATTTCGATTGATCGGCATCACTATTTTTCGCATAAATGAGAATATATGATTTTCGCGATTTTCGGTGTATGTTAGCCCACGAATTTCTGGAGATTTGATCGACCGTCTCCGTTTGGCCCCAAATTTTTGATCTGTGCAGCCTACAAGGCCTGGTGACGAGCGCGCTATAATTTCGTTTGATCGGCATCACTATTTTTCGCATAAATGAGAATTTAAGATTTTCGCGATTTTCAGTGTATGTTAGCCCACAGATTTCGGGAGATTTGATTTACCGTATCCGTTTGGCCCCAAATTTTGTTTGTGCACAACCTCCAAGGCCTGGTGACGAGCGCTCTATCATTTCGACTGATTGGCAACACTATTTTTCGAATAAATAAAAATTTATGATTTTTGCGATTTTCGGTGTACGTTAGCCCACGTATTTCTCGAGATTTGATTGACTGCCTCCGTTTTGCCCCAAATTTGTGTTGTGCATAGCCTTCAAGGCCTGGTGAATAGCGCTCTATCATTTCGATGTATCGGCATCAAAAATTTTCGCATAAATGAGAATTTACGATTTTTGTGATTTTCGGTGTATGTTAGCCCACGGATTTCTCGAGATTTGATTGACCGTATTCGTTTGGCTCCAAATTTTTGATGTGCGCAGCCTACAAGGCCTGGTGACGAGCGCTCTATCATTTCAATTGATTGGCGTCATTATTTTTCACATAAATGAGAATTTACGATTTTTGCGATTTTCGGTGTATGTTAGCCCACGGATTTCTCGAGATTTGATTGACCGTCTCCGTTTGGCCCCAAATTTTTATTGTGCGCAGCCTACAAGGTCTGTTGACGAGCGCGCTATCATTTCATTTGATCGGCATCACTATTTTTTGAATAAATGAGAATTTACGATTTTTGTGATTTTCGGTGTGTGTTAGCCCACGGATTTCTTGAGATTTGATCAACCGTCTCCGTTTGGCCCCAAATTTTTATTGTGCGCAGCCTACAAGGCCTGGTGACAGGCGCCCTATCACTTTATTTGATCGGCATCTCTATTTTTTGAATAAATGAGAATTTATGATTTTTGCGATTTTCGGTGTATGTTACACAACGGATTTCTCGAGATTTGATTGACCATCTCCGTTTTGCCCCAAATTTTTGTTGTGCACAGCCTACAAGACCTGGTGACGAGCGCTCTATCATTTCGATTGATCGACATCACCATTTTTTGAATTAATGAGAATTTACTATTTTCGCGATTTTCGATGTATGTTAGCGCACGGATTTCTCGAGATTTGATTGACTGTCTCCATTTGGCCCCAAATTTTTGCTGTGTGCAGCGTACAAGGCCTAGTGACCAGCGCCCTCTCATTTCGTTTGATCGGCATCACTATTTTTCGAATAAATGAGAATTTATGATTTTCGCAATTTTCGGTGTATGTTAGCCCACGGATTTCTTGAGATTTTATTGACCACCTCCGTTCGGCCCCAAATTTTTGCTTCACGCAGCCTTCGGGGCCTTATGATGGACGCCCTATCATTTTATTTGATCGGCATCACTATTTTTCGAATAAATGAGAATTTATGATTTTTGCGATTTTCGGTGTGTGTTAGCCCACAAATTTCTTGAGATTTGATCGACCGTCTCCGTTTGGCCCCAAATTTTTTTCGTGCGCAGCCTACAAGGCCTGGTGACGGGCGCCCTATCACTTTATTTGATC
>JACEIK010005203.1:29870-59035 GCA_018107945.1 Datura stramonium
TCGATGCATTATATTGTTTATACATATAAATATCATTTTATAATTAGTTATTTTAATGTGTTCAGGCAAACTTAGCAGGGTGGGAGCCCCCTCATGGAGCTTTCAAGCTTAATCATCCATGGAAACAATACTTGAAGATTGGTTGCCTTGTTAGAAAATGTGCTTGTCATCTTCTAGCTCTTAGTGGTCACTTAAACTCTAAATCTCAGGTAAATGTGCTTGTCGTTTATCTAACGGGGCGATGTATTTGTACATATTACTGTTAACAGTTAAGAGAATACCGTGCCTCGTGTCATACATTTAAGGAGGATAACGTACTTGTACGAATTAGTGGTAATAGTTAAAAAAATATCAAGCCTTGTGACGTACATGTAAGGGGAGCAACGTACTTGTTCGGATTACTGATAACAGTTAAGAGAATATCATGTCTCGTGATATATATAATTTTTTATATATAATTTGAAATCTATAATATATATATGTCATATTAATATATTACTATTATATAGTTTTTTATATTATACGGTTTGATTTTTTGCAGGCAACAATCGAATTTGAGAAGAAAATAGAAGAAGCATGCAAAAGAATGATCATGGAATCTAACAAAGCCCTAAAAGAACTTTCCATGTCCATTAAAACCATGACACAACCTTTCTCTTCCATAATTCACGTATCTAACGCAAAAAATATCATTAATGGCCTCAAACACACACTAGGCACCTCAAAAAACTTTTTTAGACACGACAAATCGCGTGTCATGGACTTTGTTCCTGCCGCGTCCATTGTCGCCACTCGTGACGTTATTAGATGCGTCGACGAAATCTACGAGGCTGTTGAGGAGCTGAGCAAAGCGCACTTTCAGGAAAAGGAGAAGAAGAGGAGAGATTTATGTAACACGAGGCGGTTGCGGTTTTGGTGGCGGCGGAAAAACCGCAATCGCCCCGATTGGTCATGTGCAGATACTGGCATCGAGGGACCGTGAATCTTATTGTGAGGATGACATGGATGGTATTGATTTTGTAACGATCGAAATAGTTGACAATGTAGAATCGAAAACTCCAAATAAAGAGAAGGAGATTTTTTGAATTTTGTTGATATAAAGTTTTATAATATTTTGTATATGTAATACAAGTTAGTTTTAATTTGTTGTAGAAGCAGACAAAGTAGGAATTTTCTTTATTAGATTAAAGTAGTCACATATTAATTGATAGTTATAATACTATGTTAGTTACTTTCGAAACAATAATCACTCTGTCACTACTATGTACTGATTAATATTAAGTTATATTAATATAATATTTTCTTGATATGGAGGACTTTATCCCTAATTGACTTGAGGACAAGAATTGGAATTAATTAATCAATCGTAAATTTCGAAGACCGTGTGGAATAAATTGAAAAAAAATTCGACCGCTTTTGACTAGTGGCTTTATCACAACTTATTTTTTTTAATCTTTTTCTTTTTTACTTGGTGTTTGGTATCCGGCATTGAAGAAAATATGACTTTGAGTAACCTGGTGAGCTTTCCGGTGGACCACTATATTGACCTCTAATGGTGTTTGTTATCATATCTTGCAATTATTGGACTGTCAATGTGGTTATAAAAATAGACTGATTTATGTTTTCCACTAAATTTAAATTTTTATTATTGCAAATCCCATTCTAGTATAGGCCTAAGCTCAATAGAATTTTCTTTCATTCGGCGCTAGACCTATATATTAGTCAAGGAAGGCAAGAAGGAAGGAAGGAATCAAGCTAAGTCAAATTCAATGACTTTTCTTTTCTAGCATTCCACCCTTTTGTTTTATTCGACTATTACATTAAATTAGATATTATTATTATTAGAGTACTTATAATATTTAGCCTCCTTTGACATTCTATGAGAGCCTATAGAGTGAAACTATGGTCTTTGTTGGACATCAGTATGTATTAATGTTAATCTCCTTTTGATCAAGTTTTTAACAACTAATTACATGAAGCCAATGTGTCATTTATACTATAAGGTTTACAACTTTCATGATTGTATCATTAATTCTTCTAAAAAATTCAGTACGTAGCAAACCTATATATTATGATCGAAATTAAGTAAGTCTAATTCGATGACTTTTCTTTTCTAGAATCTTCATCCTCATTTATTTTAATTTGGCTATTAGAGTACATAAAATATTATTGTTATCAAGACAACTTGTGTACTCTACAAAATGAAACTACACTTGTTGACATTGGGGATAATATTATTACTATTATGATAATTTCGTACTAAGACTTATAATATTTTGGCCTTTTGTGACAATTTGTGTGCTCTACAGATGAATTCGGGAAGTTCGAAAATGAATAATTTTTTGATATGGAGGACTTTATCCCTTTAATTGACTTACAATCCGAACTAACTAATCGAGTTGGCAAATTTTGAAGACTATGTGAATAAATTCAAAAAAAAAATCCTCAATCTGCTTTTGACTAGTGATTTGCCTATCAACTTATTTTTTTATTTTATTTTATTTTTTTTACTCGTTGTTTAGTATATTAGTGAATATGGCTTTGAGTAACCTAGGGAGCTTTCCGGTGGATTACCATATTGACCTCGATGGTGTTCATTATCATGTCTTGCAATTATTGGATGCCAACGTAGTTATAAAAAATATGATCGATTTCCAGGTTTTTCGAATTAAATTCAAATTTATATATTGCAGGGCCCATTTCTAGAGGCGACGCCAATGGGACTTTTTCATTCAGTGTTAGACCTATATATTAGTCAAAGAAGGAAGGAATCGAGCAAGTCAAAGCAAAACTATCCTCGTTGACATCAGTATGTATTAATGTTAATCTCCTTTTGATCAAGCTTTAAATAACTAATTACATGAAGCCAATGTGTCATTTGTACTATAAGGTTTACGACTTTCATGGTTGTATCATTAATTTTTCTAGAAAATTCAATACGTAGCAGACCTATATATTATGATCGAAATTAAGTAAGTTCAATTCGGATGGCTATTATTGTTATCAAGACGATTTATATGAAAACTTGTGTGCTCTACAAAATGAAAACTACACTCTTGTTGACATTAGTATGTACTATAATATTAATCTCCTTTCAACCAAGATTTAACTAAAATAAAGCAAATAAAGTCATTTGTATTACGAGGTCTACGACTTTTATGATTGTATCACTATATATTATTGTAAAAAAAAATCAATCTAGGTTAATTCGACGACTTTTTTTATTCATATCTTCATCTTTTTTTGTTTTATTCGTCTATTAGAGTGTATGCATATTATTACTATTGGCGTAGCTTCTAATAGTACTTATAATATTTTGCTCTTTCTTCTATGACAATTTGTGTGTTCTACAAAATGAAACATCCTCTTTTATTTTATTCGGCTATTAAAGTAGATAAGATATTATTTTTATTAGATAGTACTTATAATATTTCAGCCTCGGCCTCCTATGACAACTCAGGCTCTTGGCAAAGCGAAACTATTCTTTAGGGCCGTGCAAATTGACCTAAACTAATGTTCATATGATAATTGAGCTATTGGACTAATTATTTAAATTATTAAGATGGTTTGATTATCGGGTTATTATCCTAAGTTATTTGGTTATCGGTTTGACTAATTTTTTTAATGAGTGAGTCGATAACCCGTTAATAATTTATTAAATTATAATCTTGTATTTGAATGTATATTAAGTATTTAGAAAGAAGATGAATCGGATGTCAATGAAAAGTGAAGGAAATATTATTTAAATCTAAATTAAAGTTGATTGTTTTATTTGGGATAGTTCTATATGCTCTTTTTTTTTCTAAATTCTATTTTTTTTTTATAGCTAAATATACTTGTAACTTATGAGTTTTTTGTAAGAACATACGAGTAACTCAAGCAACCGAACCGATAACGACACAACCGATTAGAATCGTTTAGCCTGTTTAGCATATCTTCAAACCGATCGAACCGGACCGACCGATACGCTGCCCTACCCTCGTTGGTACCGGGGCCGTAAGTATTAATGTTAATTTCGATTTGATCAAAAAAAAGAATAATGTGTCTGCTTATTTATCATAAACATTTTTATGTTAAAATCCAAATTAATTTTTATTAATTAGAAAAATTAATTCCATGACATGTATAATATCATTTTCTTTTGCTATCCAAATTACGAAAACATCGAAAGATACGCTATAAATTAGCAAAATCTAAGTTTTTCTGGTTGAAAAAAAATAATTTGTCATATTTAACATTGAGATGCATGAATTATTTTCTTTGAATATTTACATTGTTATATTAATATTATATATTACATTATACAATTTGTAAAATCAAATGTTTATTGAAGCAAGGCTAGGTATATAGTTGCCCCGTGAAAGTACTACAATCAAAGCCATAAGATAAATTAAAAAGACGAATAATTCAAATTGAAGTTCAAATTGACAAATCAAGAATTAATATGGCATCCGAAATCTCAAAATTTGTACTTGCCTCTAGTCGATTTGAGATCTTGGTACAAGTTGTATAATAGAGATAAATATATTCGCGGGAAAGATGTTATGGACTATATATGTTGACACTATGAATTTCTCGTGAAGGCCATTGGGTTGACGAATGCACTCACTGGACATGGATAAGGTTATCGAATTCATATTTGGATAAGTTCATGGCTACGTTCATCGAATAATATACTTTATTTTCCCTTACTGCATTTATATATTTCATATATTTAAATGACAAAGATTCGTGAATAACATGAAAAAGTATTTGGCTTATTAGGTAGACAAGATCAAGATATATTATAATTTTACAACTGTTACACATCCTATCTACTTCTCTTGCAGGTTTAACTGCATCAGTAGCTAAAAAAAATCATCAAAATGAAACCTAGGATACCATACCACGTGGCAGCAGAGCTAGGGGCGCAAGCAGGTTCATCCGAAACCCTTTGTTCGAAAAGTACACTATATACAAGATCAAAATTAATTCTTATGTGGAAATCCCGGTTCAAGATCAAAATTAATTCTTATGTGGAAATTTCGGGACCCGCCACTAATACCAGGTAAGGATCGGAGTTGCAAGTAAAGGATAGCCCGTGCACTAAGCCCCGCTATGTGCGGGGTTCGGAAAGGACCGCATCATAAGAGTCTATTAAGTGTAATTTACTCCTGCATTTTGGCAGGAGGCCACTGGCTTGAAATAGTTACTTTCCCCGATCACATGGCAGCAACTTTACCGCTACACCGAGGCTCCCCAAGGATCGAGTTGCGAGTATCCAGGTTATATCACAGCTATGGTACGTATATGCTAATACTAATAATGATATACAGGTCATTAAGGTATATACATCTACCAGCCATAAATTGGGTTTCTACCTGGGAGGTAAGAGATGGAGATCTTCGCAATGCTGCTTGTCATAATCCCGCGTTCCTGGTATTGCACCCGTACACAACCTCAAGAACTCGTTCCCCGTGAGACAGTAATGAGCAAATGCCAGACTGCCATCGACCATCCCTCCCAGGTTTGGCATGGAAACTGACTTTCCCATGCCCTTCCCTTGTTTTTCCTGCTCCTGCGCGTTTCACTAGTCAAAACCTTATCGAGGTCAGAATATTCCATGAATCTCTGAGTTGCAGCTTCCCACGAAAGCTTATATTGTTCCTCGGGAGTGAGAGGCTGAGGCTCACTGGACATTGCCTCTTTAACCTTTGCTACAAAATCTTCAGATGTCTTATAAGCCAAGCAGTTGGGAAATGCCCGGAAGAACTCATTAGACGGGTGATCTGCACAAACTACAAATTTTCCTATAGCGTAGTGCTCAGCGGTGGCTGTACAGAGTGGCCATCACTGATGCTAGGATTTATGAAGACCTTATAACTGCAAGCAAGAATTTTTCTGTCAGGAAATGTGAACCATGAAGTACGAGACGGGAGTACATCTTTAGGCAAGTGACTATCAAAACATCAAAACAAAATGCAGAAACATAATCACCTCTCAAGTCCAGTAAAGAACCAAATGAAGCCCAAAAAAAAAAAAAAAAAATGCTTTCAAATCAGAGGAGACTCTGTGTGCGCATGTATTGAATTTATTTGACAAAACAGCTAAGGAAAGAATGTGTGAAAAGGAAGCATGAATATGTACTCTTTCTCATAATCTGTAAAGTAGAGGTAGCACTTAAGCTCAATCTAAAATTCTAAAGAAAATTTCCTCACTGATGGTCTGCTTTATACTATTACATGTAGCTGCATTTTCCGGAAAAAAAAAAAAGGAGAGGGTTCTATCAAAGGATTCATACCTATGAAGAGAATCATCTGCATGGTCTCTGCCTTTCATGAAGTTGACATTCAAATTTAGCGTCCTCGCTGTTGTCTGAACTTCATGAGCATCTTCCCCGTTGCCAAACACATCCACATTAAAACCATCAAGGTCACTTTTGTGCTTTGCTAACAGGTCTAATAACTCCCTGTAACCCTTCGCCCAAACCATTTTTCCCAAGAAATATGCACCTTTAGAGAAAACTTGCTGACTACTTTGTCTTCTGCAGCCACTTTTCTCCAATTTTCAGAAACTCGGTTTACACCATGAACATTGCAGACCACAGACCTTGGTAACCTGTGTAGCAGCAGAAAGGCGAAGCACCTAAACAAGAAAATTAGATTTATCAGAACCAAGATATAATAATTAGACATGATAAACAATTCAAAGTGCTAATGCAATCTTTGTCGTTGAAAGAATTTGATCAACAACTTTCCTACCCCGCTTTCTTTGGTGTGAACTCAATCAATATGTAAAAATATTACCTTGTCGCACGTGCTCTAGTGACCCACTATTTACGTGTTTCTAAGAAGGAAAGCTTGAAGATTCCCATTCTTCTCTTTGATATACTCCAAATAGTTTGTGTGGACAATACCAATAACATGTTAAACCTATCAGTCCAGCTTGCCATGGTGTGGCAAATTGACTGGAGATGTTCTTGCCCTCTAAGATTGCAATATCAGCATCCCTTTGATGGGATAAACTGAGAAGTATCTCCACTGGTATTATACTTCGCCTTCCTTGAGAACTGTATAGGAAATCAGTGTCAAATAATCACAGCAATTTGGTAGCATCTATTTGTTTTACTAAATAATATGCAATTAGTTCACAAGGAATACCTTCCTCTTGGTGGATAAAACGAGATCTTAAAATCGGTCTTGAAACCACTCTTCCTCAAGCCAATCTCGTGATGTAGAGCTCCTGCCTTTCTGGTGAACTAAATGTAAGATTGTTTGGATAAACTAGTTCTTGGTCAGATTTACATAGCCATGGAACCAAGAGTGTAACATTCTGCTTTTCAGATTTGGCCAAATAAGCCGCTCGGAAGAGAGGATTGACAGCTGTTCCTGTCATCCAAGGAAGGCTAGCAGTTGTGACTATGGCTACATGTCTTTACCATTTGATATTGCTCTGCCTTGTAGTGTAGAATCACTCCAAAACCCACCTTCATAATGATGACCAGTACTCTGTAGTACACTGGCAATTCGCAGATCTAGTTCATCATTCATATTATCGCTTAATCAGGGAAGAATTTCCTTCAGGTAAAGCACGTAATAAAAGTTTGTTCCGCTGCTTGCTGCATAAACTCTACGATCTTATCGGAGATATCTATAGTGAAATCAAAGACCTATTGAGGAAATAGCATATGCTTTTAGTAGACTAAAGATACTGAGGCCAAATAGTATAAAACCAATTTTAGAGGCTACAATCAACAAATGCATTGGTCCAATAAAATAAAAAGGAAAAACAAAGCAAATTACGCAAAAAATGAAGCACATGAATCAAACCAGAATCATCAATAGCACCTTAGATCAAGTGACTTCCAATATTCACGTTTGTCTTAGTGAAGCATGTCTAGTTCAACAAATCAATCAAAACCAGATTGGGATTAACCTAGCAGGTTGTCATAAATTAATACGATAGTAGCAATGTAAAAAGAGAATATTGCAAGGAGAATAATCTGAGAAACACAAACTCAGATCAAATCTACAAGTTTACAAAGGCCACAGCCTGCTTTGACAGACTATTACCTCTTCTGCCAACTTGATCCAAAACTGATTCTGACTGTCTAACCAAATATGCTAACAACTCTGGCACATCCAGTGCGGAACTCCTGCAATAGGATTGTGTCAAGGAAACAGAAAGGTATTCAGTGGTTTAGTCTGACTAAATTTATTAGTCTTTTAGAGATGAGCTTCATCATTGTTTAAGTTTACCAATAGCTTAAACCTCAGTCATTCCTAGTCAAACACTAATACGTCCACTTTTCAAGAAAGATGTAAATCCAAAGACAGCTCCAGTTGACATGTAGTCGCTACTCCAATTTGTGTACGGCCTGGCTATCCTAATTATGTTAAAGGTAATAATGGCTGTTTACAAAGTTAGGTGCTTCCTTGGCTGTTCCTCTATCAAATTGGCCACTTCAAACTTCCCGGCAAACTAGGGAGAGAATGAAAGCAAGAGAAGTGAAATAGGAAAAAAAGGACATATAGAGAGGGAGGTAGAGAGTAAAAGAGAGAGAGAGACATTTTCCTCTCTTGGAATTTGTAGGAAATAGAGAATATGAAAGGGAATTACTTCTCCTCTCTGAGTTTTTCTCCTCAAATTTGCGTCATCCATTGTTATTATAAAACAAAAATACAGGGGAAATGTTTTACTTACGTATTCTATTCCTACTTCCATTCATCCTTCCTTAACCGGATGATCCAGCATTATTTGCATGATACAGTTGTTGAAAAGTTTAAACACATCCAAAACTTGCAATTACTACTTCATGAAATATAAAAGTAAAGATAATTAACTTGTCTCTTCTGGTTCCTTGCAAATTGATTTCTGGAAAATCATTAGACAAACACAAAAACAGCAGATTAATCATGTGAAATCAGATCAATTTATAATGTGAGAAGGAAAGCCAAATAAGAAGCAAATGATCAATTTTAATACAATGTTTGGATTCCATATAAACTCTACTTTAAAAATCGGCATAACTCTACATTACTAGTAGAACTTTGGCTTATAGTGTGAAACTTGCATAACTAGTACTTATAATTTATTTTTCATTTTGTATGGGACTGAATTTGGAATGACAATACAAGGACTAAACTGAATTTTGACTTTGGATACAGCAATCTTATGCATAATAATTCCTGGAAAATTATTGACTGCATAAAAATCCATATGTTTAATAATAAATAACTAATAATAACCTCTTTGTTCTATAATTCCTCCATAGCTAGTCCGTGAAGCAAATGGCTGCCAACTAGTTAGCTTTATTTTTGTCAATTTTTGTTTCTGAAAGGGGGCTAAGCGATAAAATTAGAAGTAGTAGTATTTAGCTCACAAAATTCAAAACTTTAGTTTTGGGGAGAGATGATTAGACAAGATATGGTCCATCTTCAGCTCACCGAGGATATAACCTTTAATGGAGAATTTGGAGGCCTCATTAGGGTAGAAGGTAAATAGCTGGGCATTGTTTCGCTTTCCCGCTAGTTAGATTCTGTGGTAGTTTGGCACCCCATACCTCTGTTTCTCCTTTAATACCAGTAGTATTAGCAGCTTTTGGCGCTGTTCCCTATCTCTGCGATTTATGTTGCTACTGATTCTGTCTTGTGTTTTGGTTATCACATTACTTTGTTGTCGTTACTGCTTTCTGCTTCCTATATGTTATGTGATGCTTTTCTCTAGTACTTGTTATATCTCTCTTTCTTTATTTCCTGTATGTTCTTTGAAAAGGTTACTTAGTCCAGAGTCTTTCGGAAACAGCCCCTACCTGGAATTACAGTCGGTATATTGTTGTTGTTGAGTTTGAAAAACAGTTTTTAATCGAAACTACTACTATGTGTGACAATGGAAGATAATGACAGACAAACCAACTTACCAAGCTCGATTTTACTTTCTCCACAAATTCACTGTTCTTAATCCCTTCAAGAATCTCCACCGGCGACGAACTCGGGCTCTGAGCTCTACCTCCAGGGCTCGTGAGCCGAGTCCTAAAAGCCTTAATTGGCTCCCAATTCAGTTCCCCAAATTGATGTTCCATCCTTAAACTTCCTCTCTCCTCCATTTCCCAAATTTCTCATCCTCCGCCTCATCTCTCAGCTTCCAAGGGCTACACAATAGTATTTTCTTAATACCCTCCGACAAGTCAAGTCGGAGTTTCCTTTCGGGGCCCACTTAAAGTCCGGCGACGAGTAAGCCCCCACGTATTTCCGACAATTTCGGACGGAGCTTCTTCACGAAGTTGATTGAGCCGTAGCAGTGGCAGTAGCCGTAATTGTTGGGACAATGAAGGATGATTTCGAAGCTGAGTTCAGGAAATTCTCGAGCTCCTTATCCGCTAAGTTCTTGAACGAGTTGGCTCGGTTTCTGATGAGTTGTAGATCCGCGTCCGCTGAAGAACGTACTTCTTCCCATCCTTTAGAAATCAACGAGAATGCTTTTCTGCTGGGGTAGACGAAGATGTCGTTTAGTCTCCGGCGGCTTGAAATTCACTTGTTTTTTTCTTTCTGGATCAGATTTCAACTGAAATTGAAGTTTTTCTAGGGTTTTGGAAGTTGCTCTGTTTTTCTACTGGAAAAAAATTGCGGCTGAAAATTTGACTATTATGGATGCTTTGCAATGGTGGGATGACACGTCGGACGACACGTAGGATGAATCCCGTGGTTTCCCACTAGATTCCTGGAGAGACGTGGACGGATGAAAGTCGATGACATGGACTTGGCATTGTTGGAATGGGCCCGCCTGTGATTGGGTTAGCCTAGCTGCTGGTGTGTGGACAAAGAATTTAGAGATTTTTACCTTACAAAGTTATAACTACTTTTAAAAAATTATATAAATATACTATTTAAAAAATTATTTTTTAATTATATTTTATATAATTTTACTTTTCTAAAAATACATCTATTTTACTAAATACGTAAAGAAAAAAATTATATTCCTAAATACGTAAATACATAAGGTCCCAAGAAACATCTCTATCTTCTCCATTTTTTCAGTGAAATTTCAAGACCTTATCTTCTCCGCATTTGACCTTTAAAAACACCAAAAATCTCTCTCTCTTCTCCGTATATGTTTTTTCAAAATCCCAAAATTTTCTCCCTCTTTCTCCTATTTTTGTTTTCCCAAAAGTTCTATCTTATCCATATTTATTTTTTCAAACATTTCAAGAATTCTTCCCTCTTTCTTCTATTTTCTTTTTTATTTGTTTTTTTCTCAAGAATTCCTCTCTTCTCCGTTTTGTTTTTCAAAAATCTCAAGAATCTCTCCGCTGCCATCGATTCATTGTATATTTTTAGAAACTCAATGTAAATTTAACATATATAAGATAAGAGTATAAATAATATATGTATAATGTATTTGTTTCTTCAATATATATAATATATGAATACAATAATGTAAACTCAAATATAAATATATATAAATAAAGATATAATACATGTTATATAATATACATAAGAATAATATTATATATAATATATAATAGTTAATATACAACACATAATATTATAAAGATATATATTGTAATGCTATGGGATATAAATATATATAAATAATAGATAATACTTGTATAAATATATATATATATATATATAAAATTTTTTTAATTTTTTTAATTTTTTTATCTTTTTTGATTTTTTTAATATTTTTATTCTTTTTTTGTATGTTTAATGTTTAGATCTTATTAAAGGTAAGAATAAGAATTAATAGGAAATGACTCTTTATTAAATATTAATATTTTCCAGTATTTAGTTTACTTAAATTATGAAAGAAATAATAAGTTATCTTATTTATAGAAAAAATATCATATTTAAAATATTTATCCATTTACTCATTATAAGGTATATATTGTATATTATGTAATTTAGAAAATAGTTATATATTTTGTAATTACCATTTTAAAAAATTATATTTATGTACCTCCCCAGAATTTAACCCGAATTTGTGGACTGTGCTTAGCAAATTCACTAGGACATTGCGTATTTTTAAAATTCCAAGATGCTAGTTTCTCTTTAAATTACGACGACAATAACCACCCACTGTAATCCTACCAAATGGGTTTTAAGAAGGGTAGAATATACACAGACCTTATCTCTAACTCAGAGATACAGAGGTTATTTCCGGTAGACCCCTCGATTTTAAGAGAAACAGACCCGGCAACAAAATAACAGCACAAGAGACAACATATAATATCAACAACGGCTAGTAGGAACAAACAATGAATGACAGGAACTATAAGAGCAAAATTAGGCCTACCCCTGAGAACGAGAGAGCCGTGTTACACACAACTCCCATTAAAATATATTTTAGCTATCAATTATTTATTTTTTCTATTTAAAATATCATTATCGTTCAGATTAAAGTTGTGCAAATTAACGGTTAAATCAATAATACGAACCAATAATTGAGTTATTGGATTAATAATTTAGGTTATTAGTTTAACGGTTTGATTATCGATTTACTGTCCTAAGTAATTGGGTATTTAGTTCAGTTATCGGTTTGATCATTTTTCTTAATGGGTGAATCGATAACCCGATAATAATTTATTAAATTATAATTTTTGCTTTCAATATTAAAGTATCATAACAAGAAGATGAATCGGGTGTCGATGAAAATGAAGTGAATGTTATTCAAATCTAAATTAAAGTTGGTTGTTTTAGTTGGGCCAGTTCTCTGTGTTGTTTCTCTTTTCACTCATTTTCTTAAGCTAAACATACTTATGACTTATAAGATTTTTCACAGAAGATCTTAACAGTTAACCCGATAACGATCAATATCTGATTAACCAATATCTTAACGGTTCTTTGACGGGTTAGCATGCCTACAAATCGATAGCCGATAAGTAAAACCGATAACTTTCAAAACCAAATCAAACCGACGAATACACAACCCCGATTCAGATAGAAAAAGGAAATAACTGATGGTTTAGGTTTGTTTCGATAAACATTTGGTGATAGTTCAGATAGAAACTCACACATCTAATAGTCCAAGTGGGAAGCTCAAAAAATCATGCTATTTTAAATGCATTTTTCATTCTTCACTCTTCACTTTTTAGTTAAATAATTAAAATACGAAACTCGCAAAAAAATCGAACAATTTAATTCTTGTGATCATTGACTCAAAAATAAAATTTGTATCTGCCTTTGACATGTTTGCTTAATGACGAAGTCAAGTAATTTGGATAAGGTATAAGGGTAATTCCGTCATTTCACTGGCTTCAAGACACCCATAGAAATGCGTACCGTAAAGCAGATTCAACGCGAAAGATACGCGTCTTTTCTCTATATTTCCAAATTAAAAGGCAAAAAAAGATCGGTGTGTTCTTATCAATTTTTACTCCATTTTTAGCACAAGCTTCATCATATTCTTCTGTTTATTCGAGAGACCCAAAAAAACAAAAATGGGGCTGCTTTCAAATAGGTAATTCCGAATTTTTTTGCATTTCCCCCCCTATTTTTTGGTGGATTTTTGAAATTTTCCTGATTTATCTTTTTGTTTTGTTGTGTTTGGGGTTTTGGGTTTGTTTGAAATGATCACAGAGTTTATAGGAGCAGCCTCAAACCTGGAGATCATATTTATTCGTGGCGCACTGCTTATATTTATGCTCATCATGGTTAGAATCTTTTATTATCTTCTTTATGGTAAATAATGTTGATTTTTTTTTTCGTTTGAATTTTCTGCTTTAATCTGACATCTAAATGATGATGTAGGGAAAAAGACTTGTTCTTTATGTTTCAAATAATGTTGATTTGAGTAGATGAACATATTTTTTTGTGAATTTTCTTCTTTAATCTGATATCTAAATGTTGATAAAAAAAATTGTTCTTTATGGTAAATACTGTTAATTGGGTATTTTAAGTCTTACTACATATTATGGAAATGAGATAATACTTGGGTTTGTCTTAGATTCATTGGTAAGCATTTAATTTTTCAGGAGGATTATATTATCTTTTTAGTCTGTGATTCTGAGTGTCTGGATTTAAGTACTGTGCTGTTGTTTCTATGGTTACTGCTATAACCAGCTAAATTGATAAAACTTTGGTCAAATACGAAAATTTGGAATCCATTCTTTTCATATGTCCAAGCCGCCTTGGTAGATAGAGTTGCATGGTACCTTTGTTGTGGAATTTGTTGGGGTAGGCTAAGAATGAATATTAGGATGATGGAGTAATTCTCAGTGGTTACTTTTATCTGAGCTATGGGCTTATTTAGGGCTCTTTATGAGGTTGAGAAAGGGCGAGAAGGTATGGAGCAAAGTTGCAGTGTGGATCCTTTCAGAAGCATTTTCTCAGAGAGGGGAATGGGGCACATTTTCTGATGCAAAACTTCCAGTAATTATGTACCCTTCCATCCAAAAGCTGAATGGGTTGTTTTGACTTGGCTTCATTATTAAGACTCGAGTTGGAAAGGTGAATTATTGGTGGAGTATACTAGAAGTAGAATAAGTTTTCTAGGGATTTTTAGAAGTAAAAGGGAATTGTACAATTAGTAATTATTTTATAGCATGATATGATATTGGGTGGCGATTTCTTTTTAGTGAACTTTAACATTGCTTTGTCTCAGATCAAAAAAGAAAGAATGACATTCAATTTAGGAAATTGGGATAGTGGAAGTAGGTATTTTAAATATGTAAAATGTTGAGGGAGAGGTAGGCAAGTAGTCACACCTCCTATATATTCTTTCATTGGAGCTAGTATGCAAAGTTTGGCTTCCATTGATGAACTCCTTTGCTCGTCCAGAATTTCATAAGCCAGGATTGTTCAAGCAAGATATGTTATATGCTAGTAAAAGTTGGCTAAGTGGCATAGGAATTCTTTCGGTTCTAAATGAAGTGTTCTTATAATTTGTTGTCTCCATAATGATTTCATGTCTCTTGTAGCATTCTTATACTATTGGTTGGTCACTAGTATGCATGTGATAAATGAAGCTCATGCTAATTCCTTCTCACATAGAACCAGGGCAAGTGATGTATGATTTACTTATTTGGATTACCTAACACTCCCTCGTCATGGAAGCAATATTTCTAGGAAGCTGCCATACCTATGTAAAGATATTATCTTTTATTTGTACTTTCCGTTTTCCCTCTCTATGACCAAAGTCTATTCCATTCTAGAAACATTTTTGTTAAGCTTTCTGAAAAGAGCAAGTAACTTATCCTGACTGAGGCAGAGCTCACTGTCCATTGATAGTTTTTTGTCCTAGAAGTGATTAAGCAGTTTATATTAACAGAAGAAAATAAGAGATGGCAAGTTTTGGTTAATTCGGTGACTCCGGCCTAGATGTGCACTGGGGAAAATAGGACTTGCAATCCTCTGCCATACCGCCCCAACCATGTTGCGGAAATGTTTCAACTATACATCAGATAAATATTTTCTGGGAAAAACAATATGTGCCTACACCTTCATAACTCCATATACGCAGTTTTGTTAACCTCCCCTCCCCCATGCTCCAACCTCTTTGTGAATTGATCATAAATGCTTGCACATGAAGACAAAATACATTTCTAAATCTGTATTAGTATTCTGGGGTGGGTTGGTGGGAGGTATTCAGCATCCACATTCTTTGAGCTTGAATGTAATATATAGTGTTCTAAGTTGAAATCTTCTTCAATGAATAGGTTTTATCTCTCTTTGCTACACTACCATAAGTATAACACGTCTGTTTTAGGTTATTGCCACAAACTTCCTCTCAAAAGCAACTGAGAACAGCATTTCCTGAGGATCTACCTGTGTGTCCATGCTCACTGCCCTTCTTTGTTTGTCTTGCTTTCCCTTGTCTATTTTCTCAGGCATAGACAGCAGTGGGTTGATATTTTGTATCTACTTAAGTTTACAAATGTGTCCAAGATCTTCCTTGACCTAAGTTTTAGACTTTGCTTCCTTGGTAAAGCTATTCCATTAGTTTGGATGTTTTACTAACTCAAATAGATATGGTTCGCTTTACATTGTTGACAAGGAAATGGGGCATTGCATTTCACTAGGAAAGCAGTTGATATTTTTTTCCAAAATGCAGGGTGTAACATATTACATGTACAAACATAAACATAAATTAATTGACAGTTGCTGTTCAAATAAAAAATTAACTAGCAGTTGATTCATGTGTGTTATTCTTGGTGACATGTATTTTTTAGTTTATCTGTCTAAAAAAAGACATCAAAGAATACTACATATATTACACAATATTCGTATTCAACTATCAGTTCAACATGTTATCCTAATCGGTGGAGGTCTTAATTTGAATTAACCTTTCTTCTCACAAGGAAAAAAGAGAGAACCTTTTTCTCAAAACATCCATTTTCTCGCAAATACTATTGGAACAAAGAATGGAATATTAGACACTTTTGTTGGACTTGAATGTGTCCTTAATTCTTCAGTGAATGTTGTACTTGATGCAGCATTTGACATGCACATAGTCACCTTTTAGTAAGATGCCGGTTAGCAGTGTTCCCGGCTAACACAGGATTCCTGATTAAACAGCAGCTCTTGGCTAGAGGCTGGTGCAGAATGAGGAATGACACTGCCGTAGCTCCTTTAGGATCTTGTGAATAATCTATTCTATTTTTCTGGATTTAGTATTGCATTTGATGAAGATATACACGATTATACAGATCAGAACAATAGTGTGAGTGATGGGTAATGTACCATACCATTCTTCCCTAGTCTCTTTTCCCGTGGGCACTCCTTTTATGAAATCGACTATTGAGTTCCCTACTTTGGTATTGTAATGGAGAACTTTGCAACATTCTGAATGTTCTTCTTGTTCTAAGTTTTAAGCCCTTGGCACCGCCAATGTGAGGTGGAGCTCATTCACTTAATATAGCAGCTAACGATAAACCAGAAGAGGATCCAATGATGATAGGGTCAAGAATCCTTTTAGAGTCACATTATGAGTAATTTTCTTGCTACAGCAAAGGGTTATCAATCCTTTCTCTAAGTTCAAGGCAGTTGGCTCCTAACCAGTATTCACATTAGTGTTGAGAAGATTTAAAGTGCATAGCTAATGCTATTCAAGCGTTTGTGTGGCATGTTATTTTAATTTTAATCTTGCTTATAGTTCTGAAGCACTTGGACCATCTGGTTTCCTGATTACCTTGATCTTGAGATTGTATGTATGTGGCAGATTAACTACGTAATACAAAGATTATTTTCTGATCATATTGAATATGCCTAAATAACAGGTATCTATGTTGGGGATAATAAAGTCATTCACTTCACAAGACGTGGTCAAGAAGTAGGAACTGGGACTGTTTTGGATCATATCTTGGTAAGCTCGATTCCAACTCGATCTACTGTGCCTTGTACCGTTTGCACCCCACCATCAGATGGTCATGGAGTAGTCTCATCATGTTTGGACTGCTTTCTTGCTGGAGGTATCCTGTATCGCTTTGAATATGCTGTAACTCCCGCTGTCTTCCTCGCAAAAGCACGTGGAGGAACGTGCACTCTTGCAGTCTCAGATCCAGATGACATTGTGGTCCATCGAGCAAACTACCTCCTCACTAATGGCTTTGGATTGTACAATGTGTTCAAGAACAACTGTGAGGACTTCGCCATCTACTGTAAGACAGGACTGCTCGTGGTAGATCAGAGTACAATGGGACAAAGTGGACAAGCAGTGTCTATAATCGGGGGACCACTTGCAGCTGTTATGTCAACACCACTACGTCTCGTCACCACCAATGTATACGGGATGGTAGCGACAGCTGTTGGTGTCTATTGTGCCAGTCGCTATGCAGCTGATATTGGCATGCGGAGTGATGTGATGAAGGTGTGTGTGGAAGATCTAACGACAAGGCTAACAACCGGCTTGTTGCAGGTTGTTGAACCGAGCCTCGCAGCTTTGCCACCTACCATTAGCTAGTGTCATTTCTTGATATGTAATAACGTGCTATATAATCGGAAAGTGTAGCGTTCTTTTTAGTCCATTGGAGCCTCTTGCTATATGTCCCAAGGCTCTGTATCTGTTGTACTTTATTATGTGCTGTTTTGCCTCCAAAAAAAAGTTGTAATGTGACTATTGTGATTGTGAATTTGTGATGTTCAATTTCATTCTCTTCCTCTTCATCTAGGTAGGATATGTTTCTTTTTCAGTTATTGTAAATTTTAAGGTGTGAGAAGTCAGCCATGGCGGGTATAAGGAGGCACAGGGAAGTCGAAAAAGTATTGGAAGAGGTGATTAGATAAAGCATGACACATTTTGAGTTTATCGAGGAAATTATCTTAAACAAGAGAGTTTGGAGATGGCAGATTAGGATAGAAGATTAGTTGATAAATGAGTGTTCTCTCGCTTTCCTGTGGAATAGGTTTTATGGTTATATTTGAACTTCTATTCCTATCATTGGTATTAGCACAATTTTCTTAGTTTCTTGTTCTTTAGTTTCGATTATCACTTGTGTTTTGTGTGCTTTAGTTATCACATTATTTTATGATCATTAGTGCTCTTCTTCCTTGTATTGTGTAGCGCTGTACATTTCACATCATTTTGTTGTTATTACTCACATTTTTGAATTTTCTTTTTCCAAAATTGCTTGAAAATGTTATATTTTAAGTTAAAGGTTTTATTGAAAACAACTTGTCTATTCTACGAGTTAGGGTAAGTTACACTCTACCCTCTTCAAACTTCACTTGTTAAATCACACAGGGTATATACTATTTGTAAATTTTGCAACTTATCTTTATGTGGTAATACTCATACCTACACTATAATACCCCACCCCGACAACACCCATCACTCTCATAGTTATCTTACATGTATACAAATGTTTTTAGGATAATATTTTTCAATCATATACTGAACACAAGAAAATAAATAAAAACACACTTATTTTACTTGAATACGTTTTCTTGAAAAATATTTTTCATGATAACATTTTCCACACCCTAAATGTAGAATACTTGCATGAAATTCTAGTAGTAGAAGATGAGAAAATCACAAATATGATGAGCTGAAAAGAAAAAGAACCATGGATTAGGCATGCATCCAAGTGGCACAAGTAATTTCTTTTCCCCAATCCAAATAGCAAAAGTATGACCAACAATAGAATATCTACAAGTAGTTCTTCACACCCATATAACTGTTTCTGATTTATAATCTTTAGTAAATAACAAGTACATAAACAATCTTAAGCCTTTCTTTATATTCTGCCAAACATGCTACCAAAATTTTTTAAATACACAAGTCAAAACTGTATTGTTGAGCACCTTGGTGCCAAAGAAATTGTGTTGTTTGGCCTTCAAAAGACGACCATCTTGTGATGAAAGTCCAGATTCTCTTCACCAGCCACTCATTTGCTTCTGGACCTTTGAACTCTGCGAGGATTTCCCACCTTTGTCCTTGTATGTATTCCTCGAGGCAAAGTTCTTCTTCCCCCGATGGGCAGCTTGGATAGCCTTTCTCCTCTGCTTGCTCAGGCTCTTCTCTAGTTCAGCATCATCTTCAGACTCGGTCTCTCCCTCGTCCTCAGAATCATGCTCATCCCCAACTTGATGATTATCATCATGGTCATCCTTAACTTGATGATTATCGTCCTCCTGTATGAGTAAATATCGTTAGTAAATGGCCAAGACCCATGGAAATTTCTCTCTTTGTCATCTGCATGAGAAATATAAGCTGACACACCTGCCACAGAGAAGCAACACAGGGTGGAATATGTATCCTCAGCTTATTCAGTAAGATAAGATTGGCAAAGCTCTAATAATGTATGATATTTCTCGATTTTAGGAGAAAAAATGTTATTCTAGTAAGCACGCCCCTATTCTACATTAATATGGTGACCCATATCCAGAAATCAGATGAGTCAACAATAGTGTGACGACTGATCAGAGGCAACTTAACACAAACCTTTAAGGAATATCTGGTTTACGTAAACAGCTATAAGGGTAATGCCTAGTAGCATGCTATAAAAAGTGATTAACTGCCAGTAAACTCTCATCATCAATTGTCACATAGTTATGACTGATCGAAACAAGTTTTCAGTAAAAGTCCAAACACACACAGTAGAATTGTATAAATTCTACAAGCAGACGATCACAATGGTTTAGGAAAGTTTTCTAGAAAGATTTGCACTAACTAGATTAACACATCCAAAAAGTGTTAAAAGTATTTACATAGATGGCTCAACTGCTGTTATCTCTTTTTATTTTGATTTATATATACAAGAACTGTTTGAGGATCATCTTATATTCCATATTTCTAGTGAATTCGTATTAAAGTTTTATGGTCCAAGTTTGATTTTATCGCACATTACTATGTTCAAGTAACAAAGAAATTATAGAGAATTAGGTCCCAAGGACCCAAATCCCCTTATCAACCAATAGACCCAGAAACATTTCAAGTTATGACTTTACTCTGAGATCACTACAAGTCTCTGTCTCTTCTCTCTTTCCTTCTTAGTGGAGAAAGGGGGACTACCTTTGTCAAGTGCAAGGACTCAAGCTGCTTGACGTTTGTGTTGTTAATGTCTTCTTCTTCTTCTTCATCACCAGTTCCTTCATCATCAGAATCTGAATAGTTTTCAAGTTCTCCCTCAGTTAACTGCAAACAAAGTAAAGAATAATATGAAGTCAAGTACAGCAGGCGATTCAAATTCAAAATGGTAGGATATCACAAAGCTGCAATAAGTTTTTTTTTAATAAAAGAGTCGATGGTGCTATGTTTGACACAAGCAGAAAGACAATATCGAGATAATCATGTGCCCAGGGGCAGAACAAGTGTCTTCACAGCATTGCAGCAGATCCAACAACACCAGTCTCCCAGGTTTTCAGAAAGGAAAAATCAAAAGCCGGCAACTTCATGCCTTTCAGTAAGCTTCACCTCCTTCAAAGACAAGTGACCTAGCCCCAAAGATTTTGGTTAAAAGAAGTAAAGTTGCGGGGCTGCATGGAAAAGTAGAATAAGAAAATCCCCATGCCTGCATATAACATGACGGAGGAACAACATAACATAAAAGGAAAAGAAAATACTTATCCTCAACAAAAGAAATTGTACATCCCAAAAAAATCAAGCTACCAGCTTAAAAGACGCAATAATTCTTTCCCCATTCTCTTTTGTTGCCTGTCCATTTTCTTTTTCTTTTTTTTTTTTTTGAAATTGCTAAGTTGTTGCCTGTCTATTTTCTTCATGAGACATCATGGCATCAGTCACTATAATTTAATCTTCTTTTATGAAGTCGCTGTAATTACAAATTTTGCTGATGATCAATGTTTTCACCCCATTCTCAGATGCTTATAAATATAACCACTGACTACAGTATAAACTTTTAACATCTTCTAGTCTTGTCATAATTAAGACAGACCATAATTTGCATTCATCACTCTGCATCGTGCGGAAACCTGTTATGAACAACTCATAATCCGACTAAGGCAACTATCAGCAACAAATACCATCACAATTGTCACACTTTGCAATATTCAAAGTTAAGTTTCCAGAACAATACGACAGACAGCTTCATTGGGGTCCCAAAAAAAGTCATTCAATCTAAACAGTGTTTTCTTCATTTGTTTCCCTTCTTAATGGAAAAAAGCTATCTCCAGGAAGTTTCTTCTTCTACTAAGGTTCACAAATTTTAGTTGCAAATTACCATTTGATTGTACCTTTTCAAGCTCAGCTTGATCCTTTCTCGTAAAACCGCTGGCAGCAAGTTCTTTGTCCAAGAAACCGCTGTTCTTGTTTATTTCAGAAAACTGGGGCCGACCAACTTCATCTATCTCAACCTCCGAACCATCAGAATCATTTTCATTTACTTCAAATGACATATTGTACCTAAAGAGATAGGTAAGAGAAACTATGAGCTCGCATTTCAAAGGAAAATTTAGCGTCCAAAATTCATATGTAGCAGCAAAATACTTATCAGGTTAAAAAGGGAATTCATACGATGAGTCACAGAAATACATCATAAAGTGGAAGAAGTCTTCACAGTAGTTTATTGGTCAAACAGAAAACTTCTCCAAATAAACAGAAATGAGTAATTCACTAACCGTTTTGCGAAGAACTTATAGATGCACTCCACATCACGATCAAAATACCTGGAATATAGAATTTGTATCAGGGACAGCAATTTTGCTAAGCGCACAATGCTCCAAATGAAAGGGGACAAAAAAAAAAGAAAAACAGAATTCCCAAAGACTGTTTAGATGGAATAAAATGGGGAAGCATCTTACATTTGGGCATTAGGATGAGAGACTGACACCATTTGTGGGAAATCAATAATGGTGACCTTTTCATCATCATCAATCTGTAATCCAATTGGTCACATAAGGAGAATCAGAAAACTGATGAAAAGGTCTAGTATAAGGCCTATACAATGAAATTCAGAGCAATTGAAATGGGCAAAGAAATGAAAAATGATATCAACATATTCCAGTTGAACACTGAGCAAACCAAGCTCACAAAAAACAAAAAATTATAGCAGTTAAATATAATGATAGTTTCAAATAAATCAAAGAAGGATTATAAGATACCATTATGTTAAATTCATTAAAGTCGCAGTGAATAAGCCCGTGTTCTGCCAAACGAACAACAGCACCAATGATTGTTTCAAAAACCACGTCTGGGTTTTGCAGCTCCTTAACCTGCACACTATTGTGACCATTTTTATAAATTTTACGGTCATTATTTCTAGTAAGAAACCAATAATGCACACATAGCCGAAGATCAAAAATATGTTTTCAAGGTTAAGTTCCTAGATAACAATTGTCTTTACAAATTAACATTATTCTCGTGATGCTATAAATAGAGTATCCAAGCATTCCATGTATCTTACAAGGAGTTGATGCTATAAGCACAAAATAGATTAGCAAGATTATAGGGTTTATGAAGGAGCGAGAATCCCTAAATAGTATTTGGGAAGAAAAGTTAAAACTACCAGTTAAGGCCAAAGGTCAGTTTAGCCACATAATTTGATCATAAAAAGGTACATGAAACTAAGTGCTAACATACTTACAGAAAAAAAAAATAAACATGATAGAGAAGTGCTATGAAAAGCTATGGAGAATTCAATTACTACTATACAAAAGCCTCAATTACTGAAAAACTTTTTTTTTTTAGAAGGTAACAGTTCAATTACTGAAAAACTATGGTTATACAAAATCTCGAATACCACAAAGACTATATTTTTCAAGTTATGATGGTGATTAGAAATAAGCCATTCGTAAACAGAGTCAAAGTAATACTGATCAAAAAACTGTTATCATATCTCTTACCACAGATGCATCCTGAGAAGGAATCAGGACCAAGAGAGCAGTATAAAGGGAAAGTGGAATTTATGCAGACAATTATAGCTTAAGAAATTAGTGGCCTTCATATGAAAAATAAGTTCAACATACACAATAAAGCAAGACAACAGAATCATGAGAATGTAGACGCAGCAAGATGGGTGGAATATTCTGAGCAGTACTTACAGTGGATAGCCTGGGACAAGTGACATAATCACACAATGTCGATTGCAATCCACAGCCTGAGGAACAGGGAATCCATGTTCTTCTAGTGCCTGTTCACACAAGTGTTAAATATCAAACAAATCTCCAAATTCAAAGACTGATATGGCAAATTACAGCACTGCACTTACCTTCATAAAAGCAAACTCTTTCAAGGCAGCGAGTCGCGATAAATATAGCCAATTGTAGCTACTGCGATGCCTCAAATAGTCACGTTTTGATTTGACTGCCCTAAAAGAAACCCTACCAAGCCTGTGCAACTTCATCGCAAGAACTGTGCCGTCTTCCTTTACAACCTCAAAAATATCTATTAAAACATGGATAGTTAAGAACATGGAAATGTAAATTATAAAGTAACAAAACCAATAGTTAAAACACAAGAATATTGATAAAAAGGTTTACCAGACTCTTTTCCAACACCAAGTTGACGACCCACTCCATTAAATACTCCACGATTAACCAAAGTTTTTATCGCAAGGAAATCATAACCAAGGTAGGTAAGTCTAAATCCATCATCTACGCAGCAACATTAAGAAATAAAATTCAGAATTAAAAAAGTAGCTCAAAAGCACAAGAAAGGACTGAAAAATACTGCAGTTCTTTAAGAAAACAAAAAGAAAAACAATCAAAACACTCACATTTAGAAGAGTCATGATGCACTAATTTGTGTTTCAGCAAATTCTTCAACACTTTATATGTCCCCCCGTGTCTAAAAATAATTAAATGCAATTTTCTTTTAAAAAATTACATAAAAATTAACAAAACAACATAACAGTTCAGTAAAAGGGACTAACTTGAGACGAGCAATACGATCAATGAGCTCACAAGGTACAATTTCATGCTGAAAAAGAAAAAAAATAACAAGAACCCTCATAAATTGAATGAAAAGAAGAAAATTCAAACAGATAAGAATGAAAAAAAGTTCAAAGGGTGGTGGGTTTTACAGACATTGCGCATGCCCATCTCTACAGCAGTGAGAACCCTGAAATCATCTTTGGAAAGGTACCTCAAAACGTTAACATCCAACTTCATCTTTGCCTTTCTCTCTCTCTCTCTCTCGTGCTGCTGTTAATGGATGCTAATAAGCTTTATACAAAATACACCAAAAAATATTCTATAATTCAGGCGATAATTCACAGAGAAAGCTAGTAGTTCTAGGGCAAACAGAGAAGAAAGAAGAGAAATTGATACACTACCAGAAGATAAACCCTAACGGGTCTTTGCTAATCGGATCCTAATGGGTCTTAACGGGTCTTTGCTAATCGGATCCTGACGGGTCTTAACGGGTCTTTGCTAAAAGGATATAGTTACGGAGGTACGGGTAATGCGTGATTAGTTACCGGTAAATTTATGAATTATTTCTGACAGTAAAAAAAGAATTGCAAGATAAAAGAAAATTTATAATATATAAGTTTAGCTAAAGTTATGTCTCGAATATAAATTTAATGACATAAGTTATGCATCAGAACATAAGTTTAGTGATATAAGTCATGTCTCACACGATATTAAGCTCAAGACATAAGTTCAACAGCATAAATTATGCTCTAAGGTAAAATTCTCTAAAATTCTTTGACCTATGGATCAGATACTACAAAACTTATATTCAAAGACAAACACTCCCTGAAAAAATTTGTCTTGCAAAATTAGTTTTGTCCGGAAAAATTTGATCACAATTTTCATACACAAAGGAAAAGCCCAATGGGCTTAAACACCACTCCAACAAATAAAAGTTTTGAAATATGAATCTTTTTTTTTAAAATAATTACTTTTAAGGAGAATTTTACGCTATACAACAAAATAAAATTCGTAATTATTATATATTTTTATAAATACTTTTGATTAAATACTCAACATAATAATATATATAATATGTGTATAATTATTTATGTAAGTTAGAAAAAATAAACATTAAATTCAATTAGTTATTTGTGTGAAAATCTTTCTTTTTAATTGACAATAATTTTATTAATACCTTAATTCGTTTACATGTTGTTAAGTCTCTTAAAATTTAGATATAATTAATTTTAAAGTCAAATATAACATCATTCTTCATCGTCTTTTTCTTAATTACTTGATGATTGAACATATAATCGAAATCAAGGCCAAATAACTAAAAGAATCACCCTATTAATTAGATTTCAAGTGAGTCATATAAGTAATTATCTATTAAACTATGATTAAGTAATATAATAAAAAGTCAAATATAATTTTTTAAAAATTTATCATCCGAGATATTTGATATCATTCAGCTAATTCAAATTCCGCAAAAAAGTCTCACTTAAATAAGTAATACGCTTTATAATAAAAATAACTTTATTCCTAAAATTAGAACTCGAGACCTATAACTAAAAATAAAATATATTTATCGCTTTATCACAACAACAGTTAAAAGATAAATATATAATTAAACTCCATTATAACCTATAGAACAGAAAATGACATGAATATTTTCTTTTATTCATTGGATTTTTTTTTTCTTATTATATGAAAATTGCAGTAGACTAACCAATCATTCTTTGTGACTTGGAGCAATGAGATTGAATAATTACTTCACACTTGTATGGATAAGAATTTCTAATATATCTATTTCAATAATGTACCTATATTGGTCCAAACAAATCTTCTTTCTTTTCTTTTTCTAAGTGGGGTTGGAAAAATTGAGAGTGACATAAAATATTTTTACTTCCTTCTATCTAAATTAATTGTCATATTTTAATTTTTTATTAACATGAGAAAAATTACGATCTGATATAGTAATTTTTATATAATTCCTAAATATTAGTCTAATTCAATTTAACTTCAGATATTAATTAAATTGACCTCGAGCAGGAACGGATCTAGAGGGTACGAGGGTGTTGATCATAACCCTTTCGACATATCGGTGTAATTTTTTTACTTTTTATATATATAAAGAAAATTTGAACTTCCGTGAACACAAAACTAGAGGTTCACTTAGTGTTTTTTAAGAATTTCAAAATTTATCTTGAGTTTTCAAATTTAAATCTCAGACACCATAATTATTTATTTCTGAACTCTCTTAGTGAAAATCTTGGATTCGTTACTATTCTCGAGTCTCCTATCAAACAAGGCCATAGTATAATTGTTATGTAAAGGCTAAATACCATTTGAAGTATTTCATCAATATTTCTCTCTCATGACTTCAAAACATTTATAGCCCAGAAATTCATGTGTACTGTCATGGACTATGTACTTTCTTTCATGTATTACGAGACTCTTCTACTAAATTTTTCTTTCGTGTATTGCAAGACTCTTCTCTCTCTTCGGATTTTGTTTGCGCGATGGCACAAAAAAAGAACCAAAATAAGCTATCGTCGAGGACCCAAGCTAGCTAGAAAGCGCAAGTTAATTAAGCGAGTGAACGTTAATACAAGTAAGTTAACACACGAGACGTGAAGAGATCTTGTGCAATCTTCAGATAATCATTGGCCTCCTATTTATTACTTGCGATGCATGCAAGATCATGACACGGCTTTCTAGAACTCTCTCTCTTTTCTGCTAAGATTGAAAATCCTGTATTTTACATATTCATATCGTTCACGAGTCTTTGCCTGCCTACGGGCTTTTTCCTAGTTCCCTTTGCATTATTTTCACCTTTTGGTCACTTTCATTAATCCAAATCACTACCAACTTGCACAAATACATATGCTATAATTATATTCTAAATATTTTTCCTACTTTTGTGTGGGACCACACATACGTTAAAGTTAATTAATTTACACTTATAATTAACTCGACTTAGTTATGAAAAAATTTACGAAGCTTTATAAAAATTACACAAAAAATGAATTCAAAAATTGAGTCAAGCCTAGACGAGCACACATTGGTTACTTTTTTTGTTCTAACTTTGAAATAAAGTCATCGTCATAAAGTTTCATTTGAGAAAAACTAAAACTTCGTGACGATATCTATTTTGTAATTACAAGAACTGAAAAATGACTATTCGTAAATTATTTTACCCTATTTTAACATTAGTATCACCTCTAGAATAATTTGGTACTTGCTACAAGGAAGCCATCTCCAGACAGAAGGCACTTTCTTAGATTTAGTAGACAACGGCTTTCTGTCTTTTGATATAAAATATTCCCACAATTCTACTCCAAAATATTGACCAGAGACCCAATGTGTCTCTATGTGTATTTTTATTTTATTTTTCATTTTTGACAAATTTTACGTTGACGGTCAATCTATAGCAATTCTTCTTCATCTCCCGTCCTTTGTATGATGAAAATATAAAATGAGCTTAAATGTAAAAACTTAGATTCATTTATAACTTGTTTAGATGGTTGTTATCTGTTGTATTGTTAGTTTAAATACAATATTTGTTTTGATCGTTACTTGAATCTTATTGTATTGTCAAATTTATCATTACATAAAGATAGAAAATTTCCATTTTATGTAACGATCGATTTGATGTGATTGAGTCGTTACCTTATTTTTTCTTTTCATCTCGTCTAATAATCTTATTTTACCATTTACCCTACCTTTTTTTTATAACAGATCTACCCCATACCCTACTTCTCTGATAGGTTTGTCCTTCAAATTGTTGATGTGCGGTATTATGTATTGACGAGAAATAATATAATATCGAAACATTGTATGTATTTATCAAAACAATACATAGCAATACAATATAACATAATACGATACATTATGAAACGATATGTAACAATCATCCAAAAAAAGTGTTAGCTAACTCAAATTATTTGAGATGGAGGCGTAGTTATTATTGTTTTTCTATATTTTCATTTCTATTATAAATTTCTCAAATAAAATGAAATGCATTTTCGATATTTAAAAAGAAAAGGTTATTAGCATATTTTTGTCCTTCATTTATTGATTTTTTTTTAAATTTTAGTCCTCATAATTATATCTAATTAAATATATTTAACCTTCAATTAATTAAAACATACGCCTTTGATCCCTTTGCTTGTCATATATGTTGATTGAAATTGATAGGTACCAAATTAGATTTTTTTTCTTTCCTTGGGGTGGCAAGTTAGTCTAATCTACCTTGTTAATGTCAAAGAAAATTGGTTAATTATGTTCAATCTTCCAAGTGAGAAAGTCCAAAATGATGAAATATGAAGAAAATAACTTGACAATCGATCTCTATATATTTTTAAAACGTAACTTTGACGTTGAGAGAAAAATATATTAAAAACATGCGAATTTTGAAAGAAAAATCGTTAGAAATTAGATCATCGATGACATTTTTAATAAGTTTTTTTGGCCAAAAAGTTTATATTTCAAATGATATTTGAAAAGTCTGCAGTTATTATCTTTCGGGTGCGCACTGATCTTACCTGTTATTGTATAATAACTCGCAGACTAGACAGAAAATATGAATCGCCTAGATAAGCACAGTGTAACGAGTTCGACTGAAAATTGATCAAGTGGAAGAGATATTCGGACATCTCTTTAAACCAACTCAACCGACTAAAAAAAGACAATTTGATTCCTGGTCTCCCTTATAAGGAAATTCCTGATATACCAACTCATCCATACTTAGCGGGTTTTTAAGTGTAATTAGTAATACTAATCTTTAAATGGCATATATGAAATTTGTGGCACTTAGCAAGGGTATTTCCAACACCGACCTAATAGTGGATTAGTGCACCTAAACAAACTTTAGATAAAATAGAAGATCTTTGTCAATCCAAGACTAACATTTTCTTTTAATTAAATAATTAACAT
>JACEIK010005203.1:83840-101716 GCA_018107945.1 Datura stramonium
GTGAGTGAGTGAAAATACTAGACAAATCTGAGGGGGCACTTACACATTTTCCACAAGGTGTAAAATGTTCATGTTGAAGAATGATATTTAAGTCATAGTTTTCCAATATTTTGGTAATGTAATCCAGGTAAATCTTCTGACAATAGCCCTTCACAAAAGGAAAGAACAAATAAATTAGCTCTGGCAATATAATTAATGCACAACGGGTAGAGCTTGAGATAAAAATCTAACTCTTTGAAAATTTCTTGCTTTGCTTTTTTCCAGTTTTATCATCTCTCTAATTGCATTCAAGTTGTCACTCTAGATGAGTATGTGTGTCTTGTCCTGATGGTATGCTGTAATAGAATACCTACCATCCTGCAGATTTTCAATGGCCGAGAGTCTGGTAAAGTACATCATGAGAAGCATTTAATTCCACTGGTTGCGTTTATACCGAAACTCATTATGCAAGTGTCTAAAGAAGATCAAGATGGGCAGGAAATCAAGATAGAGAATTGCAAGCATTTAATTCCACTGGTTGCTTGGAAGTATCGTATCCTTCAGGTTTGCACAACAAACTGAAAAACCTATACTTTAAGTCAAGTGTCTCTCTAGTAACTTCATCATTTTGTTTTCTTGATCTATGGTTCAGTCTTGCCAAGCAGTTTGAAGAACCTATGATTATAATCCCCTTTTGATTTGTTTTTAATGTGCTATGTGCTGCCAGTTTTTATAGTTAGAATTTTCACTTGATTGCAGGCTTTCACGTCAGCTTTTAAGAAATGCAGTCCAGAGTCCTCAATAAAATTGGCTTGCCTTTCTGCTGTTGAGGAAATGCTACTTCCTGTAAGATTATCTATCAAAAGAATGCACATTCTTCATATTCCTAGCATGTCTTTGGAGTGTTTACATTTTTAATTCGTGATAACTTCTCGTCTTAACCGAAGTGAAAACTCCTTTTGTCTGGTTGCTGTTATTTGTTTAATTGAAGAAAAAGTCATGTATTGGCAGCCATCTTGCTGAGTAGCTGGATTGTCTCTTGTTGCTAGACAATCAGCACATGGTTGATGTCCCTATATGCTTTCTTCATTGAATCTAATATCAAACTTTGCGTGATTGTAGGAGCAGAATTGCCTTTATCTGGATCCCAAAGATCTTGAAATATCTAAGCATCAAATTACATGGATAAGTGAGCTTCCAAAGCTGTTAGTCCTCTTAGGTGATAAACATCCATTACACACAAAGGTACCTACTTAGCTACCACCATACTGGTCTTACTTGAGATGAAATTTATGGCATATGCATATGCATTTGCTCTTCAAGTTTCATATTGAGCTGAACTATCATCTTTTGCCTCCACAATAATTGCCTCTTGTAGGCTGTGTTACGTCTTCAGCTTCGTGTTGGACAAACTGCTAATTTGAACCATCTACTGACAGAAGAATATGGCAATATGCAGTGCATAAGAGATTTTTACTGCACCTACCCCAATGGTACTTGAGATTCATCTTCATCTAATTCCAACTTTTATTTCTTTCATAATTCTGAATCTCACATTATTAGTTCCTCACATGCTATCCCTTCTTCTTGCACTGTAGGAACTGTAAGCTATGGTCCGTTCATGAGGCTTCCTAGAGATATTCAGGAGCTCTCTGTATGCTGCCTGTATTACTTCTCTTTCTTGGACAAGGAGCTACTTCAATCTTTAGCCTCATGTTGCATATGTAAGTTTAACTCCTTGCCATCAATGATTTTTATCTTCTTAACTAGATGACAAAATCAAGGTCCTTTACAGAACTAATTGGTGCTCAAAATTGTTGAATTACTTGACGTGTGTGACCATCTCATCTAAAAGCTTAAGCTGTTAGAGAGAACACACTTTATATACTTAATTATGTCTTCGGCATGCCTTCTCACGTGCGGGCCTGATTCATTTTTCATGGGCCAAACATGTGTAAATCCTTTCTTATAATGGATGGCGGTGAAACTTGAACCCAGGACATCTGCCTGCTCGTACCATGTTAAAATAATAATAAATTTTTCATTGACTTTTCTATGTTTGTGTAACCGTTTAAGCCAATGTTGGCGCCGGGAATTCCCTATTTGGCTAGTGTTTTCATGTTGATTGTCAGCAATCAGCATAGGAAGAGGGAGATATGCCTAATTTTGGATCAAGATCATGACTTGTCCCTCCAAAATCAGCCTCACAACTTAAAACCTTTCCTCATGTGCTTAGCTCAAAATTGGTGACTGTGTCCCTTCCATTGCATTTTATAACAGTCTAATCGTATATCCTTGAAGCTTCTATCTCACTGTCAAATAGTCCAAGATAGATATACTTCCTGCCCCATATGGGCTTCCCATCGTCCACATTTATGCAGAGTAACCCCCCTATATTCCGACCTTCTCTAGAGGTCAGTGCTCTGATGACAAAATATGTGCAAAAGTTCTTCTTTGGTAAAGTTTTTCATCTACTTCATATCTTCTTCATAATCACTTCTTCAAAATTGATATCCGCATCAACTCCTCAAATGTAATTGCAGCACAATAAATTTTTGAGAACTCCGAGACTCGGGTCTCCTACTCTTCATCACTTGTAATCTCTGTTACAGAGATGCAGCGATCCCCTCCCCATTTGAAGCATCGTAATTGGCCGAAAGATCTAACTGCCTGTGCTGCGACAATTCAGCCTCTGCACTTACCAATGGAAAATTGTCATCAAACCTCCATGATTCCCAGTCTCTTTGTATTTATCCCCTTTCCTATGTGCTTTCAGTATATCATTGCAGCGATGATCCAGACATGATACTAATCATCACCGGCAGTACCAGACGTTTCAATGTAAATATTGGAGGAATTGGAGGTCCTGGAATTCTCCATTTGGGTGAGTGACTGTTCTTTGAGCCTTTTGGGGGGCTATTTTCCTTGGAACGGAGACGGATTCTACTGGAACATCTTGTAAATTAATTCCCACTACAATGTGTCCGAATGGGCTGCACTAGAAAAAACGTAAGATCAAATGGAAATTCAAATTATAGAATTAAAAAATCAAGAATGCAAGAGAACAATCTAATTTTTGAGATTGAGTTAAGTTTCGGGGATGTAGGAAAATGGCAAGTGGATTGGGGATGGGAATAAAAAGGAAGGTATTAGGAAAAAGAGGAATGTGGTAATACACACACTACACAAACACATTCCTTGTGTATGTCTAAGTTGCTCTGGTGCGGGTGTCCGATATGGCTGCGGATCTAGCGGTCGGATCCTTCATGATCTAAATTTTAAGATTCGGGGGTACGGATTCATGTACGGATATGGGTGTGAGGATTCAGCTAAAAATAATTCAAATATCTAAAAATAGAGTTAATATATCTAAATTACGAGACATTATGTGCAAAACTTATAAGGTATTATGGGGAAAAATATTGATTAAGCGGAGAATCCAAAAGGTGATGTAAGAAAAAAGACTGACATAAAAATTTCTATGCACAAGGTACACCATTTGCTTGAATCTCACCTTAGCTTTTGTTTGATTACAGGAATCATTGTATCTGTCCCCAATTTCTCCGTCGATTTTGGTCAAAGTACCCAAAATTGGTTGACCAAATGGGGTACGGATCTCACACCCACACAGCCACACCCATGTCGTGTCAACATGGGTGTGGCATCGAAAGTGAAGAGTCCGAGCAACTTAAGTGTATGTACACATTCAAATGTATAATATATAGAGAGGACAAGTGATGAAATGGGAATTACATTGGTTTTGGGCAAAGAAGGATGGATGAAAAGGGGGAGATAGTTACCAAAAGTTAGAGCAAACAAAGAAAACATTGGGTTGATACCACCCGCTGCAGCAGAAGCTATTTGAGTCTCTACCAAGATCGCAGAGGCTTTGATACTATCTTGAATTGTTCGAGTGTCTGACCATCTCATCTAAAAGTTTAAGTTAGAGAGAGCTCACGTTTATGTACTTGATAATGTCTTCAATACAAATCTCGCATGATTTTGCCTAGTTAATCAAGGATAGGTGGGAATATTCAGTGTGACCATCATATATAAAAGTTTGTTGGAAGAATACAGTTTTATTTATTCAATTATATCTTTGACTCGCCCCCTCGACTGCGAGCTTGCTTTTTCTTTTCATCGGCCAAGCACGTGGAATTTTTTTTTAATAATGGGTGTGATGAGAATTGAACCCAAGACCTCTACTTGCTTTAATACCATATTGAAGTGTGTGACCATCTCATCCAAAAGTTTATGTTGTTAGAGAACATACTTCTTCAGTTTCCTGCAATGCTGAGAGAAAGCTAGTTTGCAACCATCAGGTCTCGGTACCTTTATTGTGAATAGTTCTTTACCGGTTTTTTCACCTCTTATCCTCAAACGGATGCTCAAGCATTTCCTTTTCAGTCAAACACTAATTCGTTACATGTCAAAATATTTCCTACAAATTGCTGTCTCCAATCCATGTACTCATCACAAGTGTTGATAATTTATAATATATCCTCGTGAATATCATCTTCTTCCTCCAGAATATGTCCATTGATTTGTAGCTTCTTATGGAGCATGTTTACTGCATTGAACCAGAGGATTATTCCCTTTTCAGGTTTTCATTGATCCCCTCTTAAATCTTATATTTGATGTTCATGAGTGTAACCAATGCATCAGTGTTTCTCTTAAAAGTTTTGTCGGTGCGTGTGTGTGTGTGTTCACTGTAAAATTGGACAGGATTTTGATGGAAGTTTGGTGCATGTTCTTTCAGGCCATAACTGTTCCAGTCAATTACCTTCTTATGGTTTGAATTGGTTTGAACATATTTTAAATAAACGTTTTTCTCTTGTATCAGGGGAAATCATATGACTTTATTGGTTCAGACATATAATATATGTTCTTCTCTTGTATCGGGAAGAATGACATACTTAAATAGCGGGAAATTCTCGTTTGGTTAACGTCTACATGTATTGTACAAAAGATGGTTCAGTCAAAATATAATAGAAGAAGCACAAACATATATCTTTGCTGCTTTTCTATTCTATGAGTATTAGCAGTCATCCTCACAATATTATTTCGTTTTTGGTTGTTTTAATGTAGGTCACGAATTGGAACCATTTATCCTTCCCCGAATCATAGAAGTTCTACACTCAGCCTACAAGGCTGGCCATATCCAGATTGCGGATTACATTAGCTTCTTCATCACTTTGCTTTCACGCTTTCAAGTTTATCCCGGTACCTGCTGAATCAGACTTTTTGGTGTTTCCTCAGTACTTTTAAGAATTTGAAAACTATAGAACCCAAGGGTGTAACCTAGTAATCAATAAAGTGGCTATAAATCTTGGAGACCAGGATTTAAATCCCAAAGGTGATTTCTCTCATCTGCCTAAGCGTTGGTGGACAAAGTTACCTGTGCTTGTGTTGGTGCGAGATAGCACTTATCCGGTTGAATAGTCAAGATGTGCACAAGCTGGCCCGAATGTTATGGTCAGTGTGTTACCTCAGAAATATTGGACAAAAACACATAATTATTCCCTAGCTGATTGATTAGCCCTTAAACAATCTATAAGAAGAGAAACTGATAGAAAGATCACCGCAAAATTTTTGGCAGGTATTGAGATTTGAGTCTGACTAAGAAATAAGAGTCCCTTGCAAGGAACTTGTCCTTAATATTCTTCATTTTTTTTTTTTTCCTTTTTCCTGTAAAAGTACTTTCTGTTTCAGATACCTTGTTACTTGTTCTTTTGCTGTGACCTATAGTTTATAAATATTAAATCTGGAACCTGGATGCTTTTCTGCAGAGAAAATCTATCCTACTGAGAAGCACGAAGGGAAGTCAAATCGTGGAACCTTCAAATCAGTTGTTAGGTCTGTTTGTTCTTGGTTTTCACAGATTGGAGATGATGTGCTCGTTTTGCAGATGCTGGAGAAAATTGTTCTTGACGAGATAGTGAGTTAAACAGTAGTTGCTGTATTGCTATGGTGTTTTTGTTTTGGGATAGATTATCATGATATTTCTCCAGCTACTGAACTCTTGGTTTTATTTGTTCTGCAGTCTCACAAACGACCAGTAGACAACATATATGGTTTTATAAGATTGCTTATCACACTAGACTCAAAACCTACTAGACTTTCTGAACAAACTATCAATAGACTAAGCGAGGTCCTTCCGGAGTACTTCTTAGATGTTGTGAATGTAAGTATTTATCAAGTCTCCTTCATTTAACACTGGTTAATTTCCTGTAACCTTATGTACTGTTCGTTATAGATCCGTTCAAAGTTTTGTTCATTACTTGTCACTTGATATGTCATGTTGTTAAGATAAGCGTCTCTACCACTAAATTTTACTCCTTCTGTCCAAATTTATATGATGTACTTTGACTAGACACAGAGTTTAAAAAATATGGGAAGACTTTTGAAACTTTTGAAAGTTACCCCTTTCTCAAAAAAACTTTTGGAACTTGTGGTCTAAAACAAGTCATATATGTTTGTGTGGCTATAAATCATGTTATTAAGGATGAAATGAGTAATTTAAAGTTAAATTATTACTAAATATAGAAATGTGTCATTCTTTTCGGGACCGACTAAAAAAGAAAGTGTGTGTCACATAAATTGGGACAAAAGGAGTATTTAGAAGAATGCGAACTTCTAACTCTAATGTATAGTGGTTGCCCTCACCCACCCCGAACAGCAAAATAAAGCACAAAAAAGGAAAGCCCATCTTCTCAGAGCTTTGATTTGCGTGGTTGGTGGAATTTTGTTCTTGATTTCATTTGCTTGTAATACCTTCAACTCATGGCTTTTCAATTGTGTTTTAACTTTGATGTAGAACATTCCCGAGGAAGATGACGAGTCTACTAAATTATTGATTCGACAAACAAGGCATTATTACCTCCTTCCCTGTTTTTTCCTATTTGATAGGAGCAACTCGCTGTTAAATCAGATATTGAAAGTGATGGAATCATTCATCAGGGGAAATGTTTCGTCACTTCTGCCTCATCAGATTGGTGCCTTGACGAAGGATCATTCAAGCAGAATTCTTTCTATAGTCTCTGTTCTCTTACTTTTGCATGGAGATTTTAAAATGCAGAAACTTCTTCTATCATGCAAGACAGAGATTAGAAATATATTAGAAAGCATGCGCACACTGGAGGTATGACATCAAACTCTAAGCTCAAGTTTTCCACTTTCTCAAGTAACCTTGCATATATAATACGACTTATTTGTAATGTATATGAGCTGAGAGCTTTCCACTTTCTCAAGTAACCTTGCGTATAATACGACTTATTTGTACGTATATAATAAGGTTATTGTCCCTTTGTTCTAATTTGTCAGAGTCGTGGAGTTATATATATTGGTTAGGATGCGTAATAATTTCAAGAGCTGCAATTGCTGCTAGCTTGTCCCTTCTGAACCATTTAAATTGATAAATGAGTGAAAGTTTTAGAAAGGAAGGCCCGTATCGCCGCTTTAATCTTTCAAGAGTAAGAAGTTTGTCTTTCAGGTCTAATATGCCTGTTTGACTCCCATCTCTCCCCACACCGCCCTCTGAAAAAAAAAAGAGAAGAAAGGATCATTTACTTTATGTATTTGTGCAATGACGCTTGCTAAGAACTAATTCCATATAGGATCGAACAAAACTCTATATTGGTTTGTTCAGTACAACAAATAACAACATACCCAGTGTAATCCCACAAGTGGGGTTTGGGGAAGGTAGATTGTACGTAGACCTTATCCCTACCTACCTTGGGAAAAGAGAGGCGATAGGGACTACTTCACTGGTTCTATTTTTCCAGTATTAGGCTTCATTTTGACGTGCATTACATGTAATCAATTTGGTGTTTGCAGTCTTCTGAGGATATTACGATGACGATTGAAGAAAGACATAAAATTCGAAGTGCTTATGACAGACTGACTGCAGCTGTTAGCACATTGGAATAACCACTAACCTGGAAATGCGCATTGAGGCAAGTCTGTTTTCCTCTGCTACCTAGTGTGTGTGCTTGTACAATCTGTTTTGTTCTTGAGAAGGCCGTTAACAGCATGGATTGCACGTGTAGAAATTTTGACTTGGATGAATCAAGTGTCTTAAGCATGTTTCGTAAAACCTTTATAATGTTTTTCCACAACTGACTTAATATAGGGATGTTATGCTCTTTATAAATTATCCATCAGTACCATTCTCACTATTACCTGCACTTAGTTAGAGGATAGATGTTGAAGATGATAAAAGTCTAAATATTCAAAGACACTTTAGTTGTGGGTTACAATTGGTTAGAGAACATATGGATGCAACAACATAGCTAGGTTTTATTTTACAGATTTTATTTGTCCCTCTAAAGACCAATGGAAAAAATGATAAGAACCAGTCAAACGATTTCCCCCCCTTTTAAATGAAGTAATACAATTAGTTTACCAGTTTCAGAAAAAAAATGAAGTAATACAATTTGCAGTACAGGATCAGTGTTTCACTCTCAATGATCATTCATGGCATCTTTACCATCTGCAGACTCGATGCAGTTCATGGTAAAGAAAGGGATCGACAATGAAATTGTCATCCAATTTTGTTTGATGACACCTAAAAGCTGTTGTTCATCAATTGAACTGTACTACTCCCTCGGATATGTTGTCGATTTGAGAATGCAGAGAAACTATGGGATGCCTTTGACAATTTGGCTAACGGAATTCAGTATGCTAAGAGAAATCTAATAGCATTCTTCCGAAAGTGTCAAGTCTGTTTGCTGCAAGAACTCGAGAGGCATCTCTGCCAATGGTGAACATCACAAGCGCTGCTAAGTCATAGTGTAAGCTGTGTTGCCAGGGACTCGATCCAGCCTCAACTCGAGTGATGATACGTATGCTATTTGGCGATTTTGGTTTTCCCCGTCTGCTGTTTTGGGATATACATAGCAACTACAATTAGCAACTACAATCGACTACATTCGATACGGATTTGCTGTTGTAGTCACCTCCTACATTTTTGTATTGACATTTGTGGTTTTGTATTTTAGCTATAACGAAAAAGCAGAGAAAATTAAACTGCGAGCTCTTCAGGCTGTTCGGGATGAATTATACTAGTAAATATTCTAGCAGAAAGTGTCTTCTTTAGATGTAATGCAACAAGGTGTAGTTTGAGGTGTCTCAAGTATTTTATGGGAAGAATTACATAATTGCAGTTGCTGTTTGTTATTATATGTGGTCTTTTATACTGCCTTACTTTTTCGGATTGTTTTTTTCTAAAAGCCCAGGCTCTATAGGAAATAGCCTTGCTACCTCTAGGGAGAGGTAAGGTTTGCTTATTGTACCTCGCCGACCCTACTTTGTGGGATTACACTCCGAGTTGTTGTAAGTACATCAATTATGAAATATTTTTCTAGAATGTCCAATATATATTTTACATTTTCTCTACAAAATTTTCAATTTTCAAAAGATCTTGGCTGTTATTCAAATAGGTCCAACAATGTATATATATATTGGACATGTTGAGGCAACTATAGATCCTTATTTTAATTCTATGTTCCTATTATGTTTGTTAGTGTTTTTCTGGTAATTTGATTTCTCCATCACTCTGTTTTTGACTTGTAGACATTTCCCTGTCTATTTCAATCTTCAAGGAAAATACTTCCATGCAGGAAAAATCTGGACTTAGTTTCTATCATTTTGTTGGTTCTGAATCTTGTTTCTCAATTTTCATGTTTTGACTTTAAAAGAACCTTTGTGGAAGGCGGAAAATAATGTCTAGCAATCATGGGATACATTAAACTTGCATAAGAGAAGTTTTGAATTTGATTTCTAGTCAAGTTGACTGAAAATCCAATAGAGAAAATTGTGTTTATAAATTTCACTAATTATCAAGTCCACTTTGAAAAGAAACATCAAAGGAGATGCTGACCAAAACTGTCCCATGAATGAATTCAAAAAACTCAAATCTCTGAGTAATAAGGTCCTCCATGGGAGGGGGTTGTGCAAGTGGTGATCAACTCCATCCAACTCTAAAACTGTAGGTTCCAATCAAGGGAGCAAAAAAGTGGAATATCCTGAGGGAGGGTTAAAAAAAAAGGTCATGGAACTGAGCACATTTTGACAAACATGGAATAAAGCAAGAGATGGTGGAATTAAGTAAAATTTCAGTATATGATATGGCACTGGAAACTGAGTTGATCTTTGTTTACAAACAATGGAAATCAAGAATAGGGAGTTACAGAAAGTAACAGGCAAAGAGTGATTTGGACCCAATTCATTTAACTTACAACAGAAAGAAAGCAGCACTCTCTTCCAACTTCTCTACAAAGAAGAGTAAAATGTCCAAATTTCTCCCATCCGAAACCTAAAAGTAAGTGCAGTAATACAATTTCTACAGGTTTTCTCAATAACCCCAGCACTCCCTCCAAGCTACAAATGGGAGATGTGAAGGAGTCTCAGATTCATGTCTAATAACCTGCAGCAAACAGGAAAAACTGATGAGAGGTACTCATAGAAAGCGTCAAGAGGGAAACGACAAAAGGTACTGAGGTCTATCATGGGTGCACTGAAACCTTAAACGACACTTGCATTAGTAAATAATACTTCCCCAGTCCAAAATAAGGTTAACCAATTTGGTACAAACTATGTTGGTTTAGGAAAAACCAAGTTAATGCGCTGCTCAAATAAATGATCTAAAAAGTCTGAGCATGGATAAAGGTAATTTGAGGAGAAAGAAAGGGTAATTAGTCAAGTAGCCCTTATGTATGGCTATTAAATGGTTTCTTAATGGCTGTGCCAAGACCTAAGCAATAGTTATTTGGGACCGGAAGAAGTAATATATTCTAGACAGCTTTTACAAGATCTCCAATTCCATTGAATAATTAACAATAATGTGATGTTTTCCTAGTCAAACAAACTGGTTCATCAAATTGTTAACCAATTACTGAGACTGAGACTGATACAATTACAATTCTGGATTAATGCACAGCCAGGCTGTGCAACACAAAATGGTACCCAGGGGGTGATATCTAAAACACACTTCTAATATATAGGTATTTTGTGTCTGTTTCCGTGTGGTTTCCAACAAACTGTAGAAAAGAAAAGCCCATCCAAACTAACCGTCAAATTGAAACATACAAGGGAAAAAAATTGCTGTAAAATATCTTTAAAGATGGAGTAGGATACCGTTGCTGTCTAGTAGAGGAAAATATCAATATGACAAGGATCAATTGTTTCCCTTCTGCTTGAGTGTTATCTTTGTTCCTGCCAAGAGCAATTCCTTGTGTTTTGCTTCTTATCCTAATATAACCACTCAGCTTACCATCTGATTGCTTTTCAATGCTCAAATTCACCAAAGCATCCTCTCCAAACACACTCTTTGCATACAGGTTAGCAGCAAGGAACCCACATTCATCTTCCAGAGCAGATCTGGAATTATGTATGAAAAAGCAAATACGGGAAAGAATTATACAGTGATCAACAGTCATGCACCACAAGAAAACAGGACTTTACAAGTAACATGTAACTCCTACAAGGAACAATTACAATAATTACACATGTGTACAATTACACATGTGCATGTGCACAATTACACATGTGCACAATTACACGTGCACACACATACATGCAGAGATGGCGTACTATATAGTGCCTACACATAAGCGCAAAACAAAAACTAACCTTTAAAGTGATTGTGAACCTTGAACATCAATTTGACTATCTTCTAAATTTTGTGCAATTAAAGTACGTTCAACAAGAGTAGATGAAAAATTGTTACAATAAAGAGACTGATTTCGAGATGATAGAAAAAGAAACTACCAAGTGCCCCTCAATTAGAAGAGTACTAATGCAAATCCAATTTGAAAAAGAGAACCCTACTTTAAGCTAGTACAAATATGATTCTTGCAGGTGATGAAATTATAAAATTTCTCTATGGAAGTAAAAAGGCTGGATTCTAGTTCCAACAATTTGCAGCATCGCCATACTGTTAAACAAATGTTGTCTATGAAGATTATATACGATAGGAAAAAACCATACTCTACAATCTAGATTGTATGTATATCAATAGAAACAAAAGAAAATAAGAAATAAGAAATGCAAATAAAAAAATCAAACATCAATTTCCATAATCTAGCGAGTGACCAGAGAACTCACGGTGCAGTCAGGCAATTCATGTTGGTTGATTTGATAATATGGTCAAGAAATCCTTTTTCATCTTGAATGACAGTGTTGACAGCAACCTTGCAAAAGTATAATATTAGCCCTGAGGTGCTCATGGTTTTAACTGCATCACCAAAGGTCTAGGCTATTCATCAGTGCATAAAATTATAATTCATGTCTGTTGCTCTGTTATTTTGACAGTAGGACACAGAACAGTCCACACGAGTCTAATATGCCAAATGATGTATTTATTTAATCAAACTACTCCATAAAAGGAACAGATCTTTACACACATCAAAAGGCTTAGAAAATTAGAAGCAGCAAAAAAGAACTCATCAAACATTGAGAATACATTTAAAGAATGGCAGACTTTTGACCAGAAAAAAGGGGTTGGACATTATTTTTGGAAGTTCTACCTTGTTTTCCCACTCAAATTCAGCCCACATAGTTCTAAAAGCAGACTCACTGCAAACGGCAGGAGAGATGTAATCCATGATGTCAATATGGATATCATTGAGCACAACAACAGTCCGTTCAAGCACATTTGAAGCCTCATACACAATGTTACCAAAAATCACTCCAGTCTCAGTAGAAGACACCTTGATATTAGCTTTTATCTGCTTGCTTGACTCGGGAGCTAAAGTATAATTCTGTGGACGCTCCACGAGCTTAAGATCACCCATTGTTGCCAGTTCCAAACATAAATTCTGAAGTGTCTCTTTGGTTCGATTTATAACAGTGACATCTAGGACAATGTCATAATGATGAACTGTCACATATGCTTCAGCATAAACAGGATCACTAAACCCTGTAAGCTGCAGTACCCGGCTTAGCTTATTAGCATCATTCTCGTCCTTGACAAATTCTCCAGTGGCACGTTTCAAATCATCCTGGACTTCATCTTCCAACTCCAGCTGGCTCATTCCCTAACATACATATATTTAGTTAGGACATGGGGAAGCAACTATTGCATTGATTCTGAGCACCAAGAGAGAAAAATGAATTATCTGGACAAGCCCTCACATGATTTAGAAACTACTGCACAAATTAGTTAAATAATGAGAATGATGAAGATAACTTGAGCATTAAAGTAACATAGGTTCTTTTCAATTAAGATGAGCTTAAACGGAGCGACATGGATAGTGAAGATTCATAAAGCTGACCATAACTTGTTTGGGATTGAGGAATAAGGTGTAATTAAGTTACAAGTTAAATATTCTTTAGTGGGAGGACAAATGGAGAAGGTGATAGGGGTTACATAGTGGGGATTAGAGCAAATTGTGTCTTTGTTATATTAATTTATAGAGGGCGTGCATTTTGTATCCTACCTTTTCTATAGCAAGTAAAAGTAATTTTGTCCTACTCTTTTTAGCTATGCACGTAATACAATAATCTTAAGAACATATGCAACCATACGACCTTCTCTTTAAGTCTTAACATAATCACTGTGGATGGAAAAGCTCGTGCTTTCCGCATGACCTTATTATCAACCTTTTTGAGGCTAGAAGTCCATTTTAATTCTTCCCAAACCTCTAATATGTATACAAATTTAAGTCTTTAATATGATAATAAGAGTTATTTGTCTATACAACCATATTTATGACATTTATTTCCTTTCTATTTGTTACATTTTCATTATTTAATTAGCTGGAGGAGAAAACTATTTCATTTTAAGTTGAATATTAAAGATTCAAGAAACAAAAAAAAACGTTTCCATATGAAACTTTCCATTTTAATGGTGCTAGAAAGAAAAAAAATGATATGGCATCAATTGCCAATGAGACCTTACAGTTACGTATTTAAAGTGAATTGTAGTCAACTACAACAACAACATACCCAGCATGGTCCCAGTATCGACCTTAGAGTTATGAATTTACAGTTATGCTCTATTGTTAAATGAGTTATGAATTTACAGTTATGCTCTATTGTTAAATTGAAATATCACATTAAGACACATCACCTAATCCATTCTTTTTCAAGAAAAAATGTAATCAATTTTTTTTACTCCCCATGCTTAAAGCCAAAACACATGTATAACTCTAATTATTTGATCGAAATACTACCATGGAGACAAAAGTCAAAAACTAAACCATGAAAACACAACACCAGATAAACTACTATTCTTTTCCTTGATGATCAGAAATAGCACCCCAAGATCCCAGATGGTTATGTGATTCAGTAAGGTGGAAAAATAAGACAAGACGAGATTGACCCATGTAAGACCTGAACGGGAACAGAGTAAGGATTATGGATACAAGATCAGATATGATATGCTGGTCAGTTAACAAAAGGTTTGATAATTAACATTTTCAGTAAGATAGCAGGTGAAGTATAAACCAGAACTAGAAAAGAGAATCTCCTGTGTCCCCCTCCAAACACATCATGTTTCAGGTAGAAGTTTCTTACCCTCCTACTCTTTAAATGGTAGAAATCAATGAGGTCATCTGGCTGGGAGTGAGAAACTTGTGCCTTTGCTTTGATCTCCTCTGTCTCTCGTAGTTGTTTATCAGAAAGCATATTAACAAAACTCTCGCGGCAAGAGCTCAACCAGATCTTCCTGACCTCGTCACCCGTATTACAGAGCAATCTTATGCAAAGAACTATTCTGTCATGAGAATCATTGTCAATTGGGTGAGGAAGAACATAAGACTGCCCTAGCTGTAGCATTGAGACCATGATCAGTAATGCATTTGTTGTTGCCTTGTTCACTTCAATTTTTGATGGTTGAACTTCTTCCAGCCTCAGAATGAGCTTAGACAGTGTACAAGCAACAACTGCTCCCAGGAAGAAATCACCAGTGAGAAGAAGGGATCTCAGGTTTCCAGTGGTTAAAGATCCTTGAACAACTGTAGGAGGAGAGAAAGCTGTTTCAGATGCAGCACTTTGAGTAGCATAAGTTCCATCAGCAAGTACAGCTGGTCTTCTAGATGACACGGTAGTAATGGAATTTGTTTGCTGAGTCTTTTTTGAAGAATCAGTAGCTTCACTCTCCTCAGAAACCGAGTAAAATGGTAGGTCTCCAAGGCACTGCTTGATAGTTGAGATGCCGCTCTCAACTTCAGAGAGAGAGAGACAATACTCTCCGATGATCCAAAGGGCACAGGAACAAACACGTGCTGCTCGAATTTGGTAGAAGGTGTCTAGTAGCCTTGTCACAATGGAAACTCTTAATTTTGGATTTGTTTCAATAATTTCCCGGACAAAAACAACCACATCAATTGCAGAAGCAACATTGCTGTCGCCCAAGAAGTCCATCAATAGATGGACCACGGTGCTTGCCACTTCTGGAAACTTTATGGCACATGAATGAATGGCTTGGATGAGCATTTGGCGGTACTCACCATTTTTCTCAAGCTCGCCACTTTGAGTTTTCACAACTTCTTTCTTCAGTGTGAGAACAACCTCATTGATATTCCTGGGAGTGATCAATTCAAGAACAATGTCAAGTGTTTTTTTACGGATATCAAGGTTCGGACTGGAAAGTGCTCTAAGGACATCCATTATCATATCAACCATGACATCTTTATGCGAAGTTTTCAATTCATTCAGTCGATCAAGCACAATAAGCTTAACATTGTTGTCACTCTGAGATTGAAGAAGTTGACAGTAGGTATTGGCTGCAGCTCTTATAGCACTTGGGGCAGAAGATAAAGAAACAAGGGTTCCAGCACATTCATATGTAACAGCAGCAGAAGGGGCAGTCAGCAATGATATAATAATCTTGATATACCTCCCTTTCTCCGCTTTGTTTGTCCTGCAAACTTTCCGGATCAAATCCAATACAACCATCTGAAGTAACTCGCCCCAATCAGAGACTCTATCAACATGAGTCAAGAGGTAATTGATAGCACGCTCCTGAGCACATTGGAAGAGCATCAGAAACGCATTCCTCTTAGCCGATGGATCCTGCTCAGTGGTTAGGACATTCTCAATTTTCTCTGGTGCATCTACCAGGAGCTGCTCACCCTGTGGGAGCTTGTAAACTGACATCACAGCAAGAATTGCATTCCTCCTCACAAATGGATGTCGGTGCTCCAAGTTGTTCATAATTGATGGAATTAGAGGTTCAATTATATCAACCTCATTCAGCCTGCAAAGAAATCTCAAAGTAGCTCCACGAAGATACTCATTGGGATGCTGCAAATTATTCCTCAAGTTCTGGCAGATTAGGATCATCTCAGGCAGCACACGCCCCTTAGAATCTGTCTTCTCAATGATCTCCAAATACAAAAGCAACAGTTTTTGAATTGTGTGATCCTCAGAAGGCAAGACATATCTAATAATAGTGATAAAGAGCTGAGGTAGGCTTTCTCCATTCAATAAAAGCATTACGGCTTTCTTCATCGCATCAACCTTGGCAGGGACATCATTTCCTTCAAGTGCTTCTTTTATCTCATTAGCAAGAGCTGGTGTACCCTTATCAAAATGTATCAGCAATGAGCAGGACTTCTCCATTTTATTCTAGTCAGCTTACCTGAAATTAATGTATCTTCTCATAAATTTCGACCTGACAGTATCTTTAGTTACAAAAGAAGGAATAAAGTCATAAGAATCAAGAAAAGGAGTCCCAAGTTTTTCTTCTGTTGGGCAAGTTAAATTATTACAATAGATATTCTATGGAAGCAACGAGTGCTACATCAACTCTGTGAATGCATCTGTTTTACAAGGAGATCAAAAATCACAAAACCTCTGAAAGACCGGGAGAAAAAGCACGAAATGAACTGCAAGATAATTAAACTCTTAGCAATGCTCATTTGATTCTTCAATGATCTAAGGAACCAACAACAACAGCAACATACCCAGTTCAATTTTATTACAAGCCAGATCAATACTAAATTACATTGTTGGAGAGGAAAACACAACAAAAATGTGATACAGAAATTTAAAAATTACCCTTAAACAAATATAAAAATGGTCCACGAATTACTACATAGCGCAAAACCATCAAATTCCTAAAGTTGACATCAATCTATAAGCAAACCACAGATACATGATGACCCAGATAGAGAAATCGAGCAAAGAGCAGAGCTAGGACGAAAAATTTAAAGTTTGGCGTCAACCCAACAAGCAAAGCACAGATACAAAACAACCCAGACAGAGAAATCGAGCAAAGAGCAGAACTAGGACGAAAATTTTAAAGTTTGGCGTCAACTCAATAAGCAAAGCACGCATACAGAAGGACCTATATAGAGAAATCCAGAGAAAAACAGAACTAGGACCAAAACTAAAGTTTGATGTCAACCCAACAAGCGAACCACAGATTCAAGGGTTCCCAGATAGAAAAACCGAGCAAATAACACAACTAGGAAGAAAATCAGCTGTACATAGAAGAGAAATCGATCAAAATAGCGTTACTGTACGAGACATTTAACCCTGAACCGTCAAGTTCCAAAAGTTTGGCGTCAACCCAATAAGCAAATCACAGATACAAGACGACCCAGATAGATAAATCGAGCAACGAACAGAGCTAGGACAAAAATCAATGCCACGCAGAAGCGAAACTGATCAAGAAATAGAAATTAAACAAGCACACACTCACCGGATCCAATGCAGAAAGTATTGGATCAGAGTGAATCTTCAAAGGAGAAATCCGGTGGATGTAGATGAAGGACAAGTATTGGGTCTATACTCAGATCTGCAACTGAAAGATCCCAGAGAGAGAGAGAGAGAGTAGAGTGTATTGTTTTCTTAACAAAGCTTATATGGTAATCAGAATATGCATAATAAATTACAGTAATTAATGAAATGAAAAAAAAAATTGACTTAACTAAATAAGAAAAAGAAAA